>NW_019091416.1:2387840-2412047 GCF_001949145.1 Acanthaster planci
CATGTCTGGGGGTTAACCTGGATGTGCATACTTTTTTACAAGGGGCGCCACAAGAAATCAAGGGGCAGCTGCATAGTTGTATTAAACTCAACGGTGATCATTCAGAGAATTTAAGGGGAGGGCATCCGCTGGGGGACGTGCCCACACCCCACTGCACCCACCATTTTAAACTCTTAGTGATGACCACAATCTTGGGCAAAAATATGTGAGTTAACTGGATAACAGTGAACAATTACTGAAGTGAGCAACATGGGATGTGTCGCCGACAGACATTCGCGCTCTGTAGATCAACACTAACAAGTGGCAGGAAATGAGCGGGTTTGTTTCACAGGTCGGATTTACTGCATTCTTTTTGTGCACTTGATATTGGACAGTCTCGTGAGTACACCTGCAGAACATTCTCTGTACTTTAATATACATCTATATTCGTAACAGTGGACGGTGATTGGTCAGAGTGGAGCGCATGGAGTGGCTGTTCCTCCCGCTGCGGTACCGGCAAGGCCTACCGGTCCAGGCGGTGTTCCAACCCGCAGCCCCGACACGGCGGCCGGTACTGTGAGGGACCGGAGTACGAGGAAGGAACGTGCTTTGACGATTCCTGCGTAAATGCAGGTGAGTCGTAAAATAATTAACGTTTGAACAAAAACAAACCAATGTGCATTGGCAAAGGGTCTGGCAAAATCAAAAACATATAATGACTAAATTCAAGCCAATTTGATACAAACAATTAATACTCGCGCGCATTCTTATACAAAAATTCGTTAATTCGGTCATTTGTCGATACATTATCGTACATACAGTTGGTGTTTTACTGACTCCATGGTCCATGTGGTCGGAGTGTTCAACCACCTGCAACGAAGGGGTCAGAACCTCCACCAGACGGTGTCACGGCAGCGACGCGTGCGACACCGGCAACGGGCAAGTCGCAGCGATGCTCACGAAGGAGACTGCGTGCCAGGGTGTCCTCTGTCCCGGTAAGACAGGCGAACATTGTGGTCTGGACCAGTGACAGCGTGCTGTATATTCCCGTCGTTTTGCTTGATAACTTTCAATATCAAGTTAAATTCTAGAAGCTTCAAGTATCTTTGTTTTGTTTATGTCAACGAAGCCCTTTGGAACTGCACGACATTCCAGTGACTCGAAATAAGTTACTCAATGAGTAAATTGATATCCTCTCAAGTGAATAAATATACTTACGAGTAAGGGGTCGAATAATGTACGACAGAATAAATCAAGCTAACTGCACTCAAGGCGTTCCTTTTTACCGAAGCCAATGAAATCATTTTTAATGTCCGCATCTGACAGAAGTAGGAGGCTGGAGCGAGTGGAGCGCTTGGACGGTCTGCACGGCCATCTGCAGTAAGGGTCAGCGTATGAAGGAGCGGACGTGTAACAAGCCCCGTCCCCACGGGCCGGGAAACGACTGCGTGGGAGAGTCCACCACGGCGGAAGAATGTAGTCATAACGCTCCGTACTGCGAGGGTGTACCGAAGTTTGTGACGAGTATGTTCAAGCGCGTACATCGCTGTGGCGCTCGCACAACAGTGCACATTTCATACGATTCTTTTCCTGTGAAAATTTTCTTAGTCAGAAATTTAAGTTTCTAATTACTGCCTTATACAAACAAAAACGTTTCTACGCCGGTGCTGCTGTGTGTAATCGTTACTATGAGCTAACAAGTTCAACCACGCAGAAATAAGTATACTTATGCTTTCGTCTCAATGCTGTAAGGTCCAAGAACAGCTGGACAACTGAAAGTTTTCCAAGTTCATCGGAATATCTTTGATGGCTTTAACAAGTGAAATCGTCTTTATTTTAGTGTACGAAGATTGGTCTCAATGGTCGGACTGTAGCGCCCCCTGCGACGGTGGGGTGAGAATCCGCCACAGAACGTGCGTGGAGCAAGGTCACCCGTGCCGCGGCGACCTCTACGATCTGGAGATATGTAACGCCGACTTACCGTGCAAAGGTGACCAACACAAAAATGCTAAAAAGTCGACCGCTCACTGTTGAACGATAAAGGAGGACTGTTAAATTGTTTCCTTAATCTAAGACATTAAACAAGTAGTACCTTATAGAAGTGATGTGGTTTCGGATTTTGTAAAGTAAGGGTAAAGTTAATGGACATATCTCAATATGGCAAATAACTACTTTTGCGTGTCATCATAACTCGAATAACGAGTCCCGCTGGCGAGTTTAACGGCTATTCAAAACAAAACGATAAAAATCTCAATCGAATTATAACATGAAATGCATTAAAAACAGTGGGTTTTGTTCTCCGAATGGCAATATCTGTAGTCACTGCCTTTTTTATCCGCAAAAAATATTATGCAAAATCTTGTAATTAAAGTCTTGTTTGTAACATATCACCCTTGTCTTTCTGCACAATGATGTGAAATTATCCATTAGTGGACGGTGGCTGGAGCGAGTGGACTCGGTGGTCAGTTTGCACGGTGACCTGTGGAGAGGGAGAAACAGAGCGGCACCGCCAGTGCAACCAACCACGGCCCGAGTTTGGCGGCCGGACCTGCCAGGGAAATGCCAGCGAGAAGAGGAAATGTCTCGTCTCGGAATGCCCAGGTAAAAACGCTCTGCAGATTATTTTCCTCCACCTAATCGGTGCGATCGTGATAGTTTTAGCCAACAGCGCTTGAAAGAGAATCTAAGAATAGATTTCCCCTCACGCCTCAGCCACAATATTTTTTATGTAACTTTTTCCCAGGCAGGTTTCACACTTTGTAAAAAACAAACGATGTAGTTGTTAGCACGAGATAAACCATAACGAAGCGCCATCTAAAACGTTCATTTTTTTCTGGCAGTTTTTGTCAAACTTTGTGCCCTGCTATCAAGAACTACAATGGATGATGACTGGAAAGCACACATCAAAAAAAAGACCATCGAACACAAGAAATGATGTTACTGCCACCATTTTTGGACGACAGAAACCTAGCATTGTGCTTGATTACTTTTGTTGGAAACCTTTTTCTGAACAGCGGACGCCCCTACTTGGGAATCTTGGGGCGAGTGGTCCCAGTGCACCGTGACGTGTGCGGGGGGAACTTCCACACGAACGCGGGGGTGTAGGGTAATCTACGCGAATAACGTTCCGATGTTTGTGTCCGTATCAAGATGCGCCGGAGAATACAAACAGAGCAACGTTTGCAACTTTTTACCTTGCCCAGGTAAAACATTAGATTTATTTACATTATGTACTGTACTTTCTTTATAAAAGAAACAGAGGTGAACCATAATCTTTATTTACACACGCGTTTTACTCCTTATAAAATTGCTCCCAAGGGTACTCTTGGTTGCAAGATATCCATTCAAGAATAAACATAGGATTGATATGCGTGAGGAGCATAATCTAAAGCGTTGCTATACCTTTCCCTTAACATAAAACTGAAGGAAATACAAAAATAAGTCACAATCACAGGCGAATTTATCAAATGAAAATAAAATTCTCCAACTGCGCTTGAACGTTACGTGTCAGACATGGCTATTTCCCGATCAGAGATGCTTCAAATAACCATTTAGAGGAAATAATCCCCTTTTTTCTAGTTGATGGAAATTGGGCGAGTTGGGGAGGCTGGGCCAGTTGCAGCCGAAGCTGCGGCGAGGGCGTGGTGAAGCGGGACCGCACCTGCACGGACCCGGCACCAGCAGGCGGAGGGGAGGTGTGCGGAGGGTACGGGACGGAGACGTTGCTGTGCTACCAACAACCCTGCCCAGGTAGGAGCTAAGAAGGAAACCGAGAGGCGCTTGTTTTGGCGTACACATGAGAGTATTCGCTTTAACTTAAATGCTACTGTTTGATGGTACTGTTTGACTGTAACACTTCAAACTAACAGCTCAGAGTAGGAATTTAACGACCGCACATTGCCGAATTCATGGATGGTAAGATCTATCTCATTGGGGTCGATGACGATGAAGGTGGCTAGCTGCTTGAAGCGTCGGACAAACTTTGCATTTGATAAACATTTGCTTGAACGAAGAAACAAACTGCAGCTACATAGGAATCGGCGATCTCCAGCAGTCTCATATGTAGTCGAGACACGTGGGATTTTGAAATGGTTTAGATTGACTGAAACAGAAAGAGATAGGAGTAAAGTTTCAGGCACTTTAAGTGCTTAGACTAATAAGGAATTATAAAATTGCTCATGAGCTGAAATGTTCCATACCGGCGGTTCTTCATATTCGTATACCCGTGTAGTCCCTGACGAGATCCTGCGCACTTTCGACGGCACCGGCTTCATGATGTACCGCCACGCCTCCGCACCCTCGAAACTTCTCTTTATATACATGCGCTTCAGGCCCGCCGCCCCGAGCGGCCTGCTGGCTTTACGTCACGATGACGTCCACTTACAGCAGGTTGTCACGGTCGGTCTGGCCGGTGGTCACGTCCGACTGTACGCGAAGGTGGGAGAGGCTGAGAGTGCAGTCGTGAGTGCCAATGGATTAGTAAGTCGTTTCGAAATGTACATTACAACAACCCTATTCATGTTATATTATTTACGGTCAAACTTATACCTTCTTTGTTAGCAGAAAAGTTTGGCTAACTCAAGCCGGTAAAATTTGTTTAAAATTAAATGTATTTCAAGTTTGCCAGGTATTGCAGACGCTTACAGATATATGAGCAAATTCTGTTGGTGAAGTTATCGAGCTCTACAGAAAATTTTGCGGGAGGAATTTACATTCAAGTGGGCTCCTCTTTTCCGTTGTGGGGGATGCCTGCCGTCCGTCAAGGTCTGCCACTGAGAATTACAGTACAAAAGAGCTCCTTTGTCCACGAGAGCAGCAACATCATGTAACTTGATGCCTTTTGTGTGTTTTTTGGTGATTCTGAGCAAGTATAATGATCATGAACATGATCATCTTTCAACCACCAGCATCTGCATAAATGGAACAGTGTTGTAGTGACCATTAGCGGAGGGCGCACCAGTGTACGCCTGAATGACGGCACCCCGGTCTTTGGCAACTTCAGCCTCCCACTGCCCTCTCGCTTGAACTGGGACCAGCCCATGTACATCGGCGGCGCCTTGCCGTATCTTTTTCCCGGGCCTGCGCACGAATACATCGGTGAGTCTGGAAAATTAATGGGGCCTGTGTTTTCCCACATGTGGCTATAGGCCTATATATTTCCCCTTCAATGCATACCTTCTACAAGAATTTCCATAGCGTGACCGAAAGCTGTTACATGTATTTCAAAATGAGAACTGAAAACAAAGAAAGAATAACCGCTGCAGCAAAATTAACCAAACTACTACCGATATACGGAAAATGCAAGTCAAAATAAGAAGCAAACCTCGTTCCCTTCGAGTAGATTTTACTCTGTCCGTCATGTGCAAAGTCTTATTGAAGTCTGCCTTGTTGTAATGTACGCTAATGTTCAGGGTTTCGCGGAGCCTTCTCTGCTCTACGAGTCAACTACAAGGAGTACAGTCTTCACGACATAAGGCCAGAATGGACGGGGTTGGGACTGCCGTTTGTAAGCTTCAATGTTGGCACTCAACCGGCAGGTCAGCAAGAGAACACTTAGAAACCAGATTGAACTGTCGCACAGGAATGAAACGCGCACAATTTTGAAAGCATTTATTGGAACAGTCTTTGGCTGGTTAAGTTCTTTTTTCGCACTCTCAAAGTTCGAAGTTCACCTGTAGTATAAGTATTAGAAATGAAGAAAAGCCAAAGTTAAGCCCTTGCCCTATCCTGGTTGAAATTGAAGAAAACGTCACATTGAAACTGCTTTCCCTTCCCAACATTTTGCAAATACGTACTTCAACTTGTCCCTTGCAGTGTACTTTGCCTGCATCTGTAACAGCCGTTAATTCATCTCTATAAAAAAAATGAGATGGAAATTAATTTACAGTGGTGATGCACTTTACATCAAACGTTCAATGCAAGTAATGGCACGCTAGCTTGCGTTTTCCTGCACAACACAGATATTGATGCCCAGGTGCCGGTGTTCACCGGTGACGAGTTCACATTCCTACCGTGTCAGAACACCACAACCGGCCGCAGACCTTTCTCCCTCAAACTCACCTTCAGGCCGGACGGCCCTCACGGCATCATTCTGTACGTCACGGGGCTGGTTCCGGGCTCATTCGTAGCGCTGACGATGATCGACAGTCACGTTGCTCTGGTCGCCAGTCTGGCAGACACCATCGCATCGGCCAAGAGCGTTGAAATATCCGTAAGTTCCGGTCTTATCTGTGTTTTACTTCAAATTGGCTGCTGATGATTTGACAGCAAGCCAACTCCAGACATGAGAACCGAGCCGTCATACCTGTTGTTCACATGACAAAACTGCATTTTTGTTGTAAAACAGTTTGGGATCACCAGGAATCCCCTCCAGTATCAACGAAGCCATTTACTTCGAAAAAGGAAACCGTGCAAGATGAGCCTATAGAGTGATAATACGACCCAAAACAACCGACACCAACAAAACACAAGCGAGGAAGCGAGAAGGTGCAGCACATAGCTGTGAAGAGCTACTGACTTGGTGACCACCATCTTGGTTTGGTAAATGAAAGACTTTCATGTTGTATCCTCTCAGTTATCCAGATGGGCGATAGTCAAATTTACCCTTCGAGGTGCTGAAGCCGAGATGCGCGTGAATGGCGGTCCGGCCATCCAGCTTACCATCCCGGGCACCGAGTTCGTCCCGGCGTTGAGGGTCAACATCGGAGGCGTGCCGCTCCCGCACAGGGTGCTGGCTCGTATGACGACGGGCGTAGATAAAGGTCTTGTGGGGTCGGTCTACGAGGTGACTATCAACGGGGACCAGTATTTACTTACGGAGACAGCACTAAATATGGAGGACATGTACCTCAATTCAGCGTCCACCACACTCGCAGGTATTAACGCGCCGTTCCATAGGCCTGTGTACGTTTTTGGGGTACGTTGCGTACACGATGCGCTCATGCGTTTAACTTTCACGGGACAAAAATCGACTCCATTAACATAACACGCGTGTGCGTTGCGTTCGGCCGTCAAAATCGCCCCGGGAGCGATTTTCACGGATACGCAACGCTTGGCGCAAGAGTTGACGCGCATTATGGGATGGCACCTTTCGTAGTTCCCAAACGCACGACAACCGCTTTAACTACGGAGCAAGTAGCACCTTCGTATTTATACACCAACACGATTCGTTACACGATCGGTGCCCTTGCATCCAATATGGTGTACTATTTATACGACACACATTTCTGCCTCTCTCTAGCTTCTTTCAAGGCGACACAACTACACGACACGACGGCCATTACGTTTGTACACCGCAAAAAACTGGGGTGTTAAATTTCACACCCCTGGTGTTATCAGAGGACTACACTAACACTTTTCATTGGTGTTAAAATCTTTGGTATTATTTGGTGTTACTTTTAACATCCTCCTGTGCACTGTAACACTTATAGGTGTGCTAAGTAACACCGGTGGTGTTAAAGTAACACCCTACGCTATGCGGTGTGGTGATCAGATAACACCAAAAAGTGTTGATTTTAACACCACAGTTTTGCAGTGTACACACGACGTGTCGCATCGTGCGTTGCGTCGTGCGTCACGTCGTGCGTCACGCGTCGTACTGTCTTACGGCACGACGCAAGAGAGCCGTCGTGCTGTCGCGTCGTGTAGCTGTGTCGCCTTGGAAGAGGCTAGAGAAAAACAGGAATGGGTGTCGTAAATAGTACACCATGGTTAAGAGTTCCTTAACCCTCACAAAGTTCCGAACTGATGCTGGATTCAAAAAAGAGATTTGCAACCCTAAATAGCATATCCTTGACCTGTTAAGCAACTGAATCTTTGCTCAATATTCCTCAACTAACTTTGCATAAACACTCTTCTGTGCCATTTGGAAAGGTTTGTGTCGTCTCTATATACAGTACAAATTCTGAAATTCATGCTTGCAGCTCACTACCGGGAAGTCAAAAGACTACGTCACAGCAGCGTTGCGCTTCACTGCAACTACGCTAACATTCATCACGAGAACCCCGTGGTAACGTGGCTCCACGGAGACGGGTTTCTCGAAGCATCAGCCCACGTCAACATATTCAAACCGGTATAATAGAAATCATCACTACTAGACCAACTAATAGTACACGTATTATCATTGAGCGATACAGGACGGCGTCAAAACACTACAACAATCGCTTGTAACATTATTCAGCGCTGAATATGGGTCTTTCGTACTTAAGCACCAGTCTATTTGAGTTCATCCATGTTTAGTGTTTCTAAAAGGTTGGAATTCTTAGTAATAATATACGAATAGCCTACCCTCCATTTTTGAAGTTTTAAAAACAAATTATTACATATCACGTTTTGAATTTCAGTGATCAGCGAATGATAGATAATGCAGGATTTGTTAACAAAACAATCCCGGGTGTAGCACTTCATTTCTTTCCTTTCTATTTTTTTCCCATAAAACACAACCTGAAAGCAATTTCAGGCAGGGCAAAATATTTACACAATTCTCCGAATACTCAGCAAAAGCTAAGATTGTTTTTATTGTTTTGATTTCCATTTTCTTGCAGAATGTCTTTTTCCCGCACAGGTCAATTTTGAATTTGCACACACTCAACTCAGACGATGAGGGACCCTACGCATGTATGGTCTGGTACCGCGGCAAAGCCGTCATAACACATGCTTTTGGTGTTTCGGTCTTCGAGCCTCCTGGTGAGTACTGCACCTGTCCGAAAAGCAGAGGCATCAACCCATAAACCACACTTCAGAATTTTCTATAATTACCACATAATAACATGATCTTGTGCCACTTTTAATTTCGCTGTTAAATTTAGTTATATTCAAAGCACTTGCAATTTGTAAATTGTTTATATCTGCCGTTTGCTGCTCTGTGTACTTACAGCAATCGAGTTCCAGGTCGAGTCTAATGTTGAACTGATGGTCATTGGAAATATCGCCCTCATCGTTGGCTTCGTCATTGGTATTCTCGTCCTGTCATGCTTCAGAGTGTGTAGGAGAAGGTCAGTGCATGCATTCACAACCAAGGTCTTTAACGTTGCATTGAAAACGTTTAAATGTACCAGTCCTTTTTTTGTAACTTACTTAAGCTAGTGTAGCAGTTTAAAGTTACTGAAAAAAAAGATTAAAATGGACATCAAAGCGATAGGTTTCTACAGAATCTGTCAGTATATTTTCAAATTTAAACATATTTTACTTCAACAAATCCATGGCTTCTTGAGACATTTTTCCCCGGGCAAAAGGTAAAAGCAATTTCCTGTAACTTTGTTTCCATCTTCCGGCAATTATGCAGATACTTCTTCTTGGACATGATTTACCAGTCCACCGTGTTCTACTTTGGGTTGGATTCTTGCGCGTGTCTGAGGGATCCCAACATACCCGATCGCGCCACCGTGCTCCTAGTCAACGCTACCTATGACGAGGATTTCTCGGCCCGCGAGGAGAAAATCAAATTTGACCAGGCTCTGAAGAGGAAAAGGCAGGACAAGTTGAAGAAAAACACCAAAGGGTTCATAGAAAAAATAAAAGCAAAGATCGCCAAGGCAGGCGGCAAAGATGACGCGGAAAAGGTCTTGGGTGATGCCGACATTGACAAGGAATCTGCAAACGCCGAGCAGTACAAGACGGGTAAAAATCTGGACAAGGAAACATCAGTACTCACGGAAAAGAAAAATGAAGCATCTGAGATGACCACTGAACCAAACACCAAGTATTCTAATCAGTCAGAAGAACGAGAGGAATTATTGAAATCGATGTCACAGAGACACATAAACGAGAACCAGGCCGCAGGTATGTATGGAGAGGTCTGTCGGCAGCCCAGTGAATCACTGAGCGACGGCGAGATTAATCTAAGGCGTCTCTCCCACGAGATTGTGACCGGGAAACCGGAGTCGTCATCCTCGGGTTCTTCGCTCGGAGGAGCGTTGCCGGAGGCCGCAAACTTCACGGCAGCGCACAAGGGGGACAAGGGCTCCCTGAGCTCCTTGGCGATTCTAGAAGACGAGAGACAGGCGGACCTGGACGTGGAACCACGCAACAAAGAGGAGCCGGTCTACGTCAACATCGATACTATCCGGGAGAGAAGAAGACAAAGCCAGTCGTCTGCTGGGAGCCTGAGGTTAATGAGGAGAGCTTCGTCATCCGCATCTACTGGCTCGGAACCTCCACTGGCTCCACCTAAATTGATGTCATCAGAGGAGCCTGTGGAAGTCGATTTGGACGCGGTCCACGATAACTGGCGGAAGAGCAACATCTCCCCGGAATTACCGAGCGACTATAGTGCTGACGGGAGTGCGGTAACCGATGCGAGAACGGAGGACCGGAGACGCGAAAGCGTGGCCGAGGCCGGCTGCGACGCCGGGCGATTGTTCAGTCACCGGGGTTCAATAGGTGGCGCTGTCGCCAAGCTTTCCGAGGCGGTTGCCGAAGAAGTCCAACACACGAGTGACGGCGCCGGTGAAATCGACGAGGGCGCTGCCGAAGACGGAACGCCAGAGGAAGACTTCCCAGGAAGGGAATTGAGTCTTGTGGAGGAGGAAGTTGACGAAGAGGTTCAACCGCTGCTGGGCGTGGGCTCACCATCGTCAGCGAGTGAGAAATATGAAGGGTCCTCGGAAGAGGCCGGAGATGATCAAACTGCGAGTGACGGGTCACTAACCGAGAGGGAGAGTAGTGAATGAAACGTGTTTTCCGATCATTGGCCCATTTGACAAATCTAGAGGTTAATACACTCATTGAAGGCGTTCCTGATGCAATAGTGCTGAAAATACCGCGTGGCGTTCCTGGAAAATGAACACTGAAACCGTATTTCCTTTAAAATTTATAGCCATGGACCGAGGGAAATTAGCTTGCGCAGCATGAATAGCCAGACAGCAGCATCTTAAAGACAAGTTTAATAATGTTTTTATCGGTGTATATATAAAAAAAATCTTCATGCGTCTAAATGTTTGTGATTATATTTGTCCTGATTTGAAGTCTACCGCATATATCTGTTGGCAGAACCTGATTCTTAGACGGTAGCTACAATTCTTGTTTTTGTTTCCGTATTCTACTTTTAATGCTTTACTCCTTTAAAATAAACAAACTGAACCAAGGATATCTCAGTGAGGTTTTGATAATGAGCATGATTCCCAAACTTCGCTTTGAAATCGTTCTGATACGTTGTTTCTCGAGCTTATGCCAATTAAAATGCTGTTTTATTAAACACAATCTTTAGGCCTGTCACAACTACCTCGATTACCAGCGATTACCGACTTATTTACTGCAACTTGTAATCGTTGACAAAGGTGTCGTGAGGAACCTCGTACTTTGACCCCGACGAGACTTTCGGCTTTTCCAAAAAGCAACCGCAGTAGATTAAATCAATGATACATGTAATTCGTCTCATGGGATTAACTTGGAGCTTTTTGTAACGTTGATTGAATGGGAAGGGGGAGGCTTCCATCACCCTCTACGCTTTTCAAAAATGCATTATACTCTGACACAAAGAACTTTCGGTTTCTGGGAGAGCCGAAACTGTCCGGGAGTGATGCAAAAGAGGCGTCAATGAATTTACTACGTCATTACCAGTGACAGAAGTAATGCAATGGTTCAATGATTTTAGTGGTGTGCCGTAAAATTTATTGTCTCCCTGTGAAACATCTGAATGCTTTCTATGGGACTAGGCCTATAACCCATGTGAAAAGTACATGTTGCAGAGAACGCAAAGCCGGATAAGACAACACATCTGTAATCCACTTCAATGAAATTCGTCCTTGCATGTTTGATCAGAATGCGTACATCACTTTCTGATTGTAAACTTGCCTGTTAGAATGATCTAAAGCAGGTGGCATAACTTTTCTTGTGCTCCTTTTAGGATTTAGGCATGTTTTACAAGCATTTACAAACTCACCAGCAAACGAATTAGATTTAAGTTAGCGGTTGTTTTCATCGCAGGATTCTCTTGAGGAGAAACGGCGTCAAATGTTTTCGGTAAAGATCATAGCGCGATCGATGATAGAGTGTACCGCACGTGCGAAATACCACTACCACTGCGTTTGCAAAAGTGTACAGTCATTTTATTGTGTTTCATTTCCACGAATTATTCAACGTCTGAGCACTGGAATCGTGGTCACAGACTCTGCACTTCACACACCATGGAGCTTGGTCATTGTTCAAACTGGCCTCAAGCTGAGTGGATTAGCTCCGTCACAACAATGCAGTTAGTACGGTTTGATGAAGTTATTTACTGGACAGCTTGAAACGTGGGGATGCATGGACCTCATTGCGTCATTATACTAACCTGAGCCTCTGGGTTTTGAAAACACTCTTGATGAATTAAAATTAGGACGAGAAAGGTCATACTGATCCATCAAAATACAACTTATGTTTCCATAGCTTCTGCAAAATCACTGATCAAAGTCGAATGCCCCAAAACAATATCCATTGTTATATTTTTCCCTTGTTATTATGCATGTATATACATGTATTCAACAACCATCTTAATTTTGTCAATGATGTCACTTATCCGCAAATGTCATCCGGCATGTAATCAATTCATCTTCGAAACAAGGACGTTGCGGGCGATGAGCGTGACATTAAACTTTGCCCCCGTCAAATGACACATATTTTTGGGGTAGTGCAAACAACTTGGACATGTTTATTAGTCACGGAAACAGAGTAGGATCTTTACTCTTTGAGAAAAGAGGACTTATAGAAACCACTGAAACTAGTGAAAACAAGACTTCCATGCAAAATAAATGTATTCCAAATTTAGGTAAAAATTATTGAAAATCACACATTTTCATAAAAAAAAATGTATACATTTTATATGCTAAATTATGCTTCCTGCCGTTATCAAATGTTTTCGTTATTGCACCCGCATTCGCGGAACTCATCGAATAATTTATTTCCGAGGAAACTAAGTTTGACATTTTTATAGATCAATCGGAAATCACAACATCTGCATGAAATGATGGCATTGCAACACACCTCCACAGCACATCTTACCGTATACCCTGCGTTAATTTCTAAAATATTCCCAGTGCAGTTAATTATTCACGACGTATTGTTATTATTCATTACGCAGCGCAGCGCAAACAGCCATTGGCCAAAACAGCCAAAGGTCATTACTCGGATAGCGACGAGCCACCAATGACAGCGCGCACACCGTTGTTGATGTCGGTTTCCCTTGTTGCTACGTCGGGCTATCCTCATTCATGCTGCAGTATATTCGGCGTTTACGCACATGTTATGGTTTAGAATCACGGCTGACAGCTGACGAAGAAAGAGCCCGCGTACCCACGCTATATTTTACCTATAAGACAACAGTTTGGATTTAAAAAGATATTGGTCTAGTCTCTTAAAATCACATTACAAGAATTGCGTTTGTGCATGCGGAGGTGAGTTGATTCGCAAGTTGGCTAAGTCCAGTGGAAAACGCCTTTCTGGCTCTGCCACACACACCCTGTGGGGTGTCTGCCGGCGTCCGACGGCCCGTCTACACGGTCATTTCACCGGTGTGTTTGGAGGTACGTGTAGTCCGCTCCGGAGTCAGAAGGTTTCTGAAGTTCTGCTTACTTCCGACGATTACATTGGCAACTTAAAGTCACCAGGTATGAATGTGGTATATGTTGTGCCTAATGTTGTGCCTGACTTGTATCGGTATTTTCTAGCAAATAAGTTTACAACAGGCGGGAAATGTGAATAAGCGTCTGGTAATTTCTGTCGTTTTATTTAGTTTTTACTGCGTAACGTTAAGTGTGTGTACACCCGGGGCCGGTATCCGTATTTGCTCAGTGGTTTACAACCTGTTCGCGTTGTTGACATGCGGTGAGATAAGTGCCCCTGCGTCTTACCGTTACATTTGCAAATGAGATTACAATGTATTATTCTTTCCCATTCCTCAGGGCGAATTTACTTGTGCACTGCAACTATTTTTGGAATAGGCCTAACTTACAATGTACTCATTAGCATTTAAAAGTTAGGCCTATGCCTGTCACCGATTTTCTTGTGTCGTAAGCCTATTAAAAATAGCATTTTCAGCTGTTTGCCCGTGGCAGTTAATCAAGGAAGTAGCTTTTCAAAAATATTTATGCAGATTATGTCAGTGATTTTTCCCGTAATGTCAGTCTGATACTGTGCAGTCTTGTGGTGAAGTTACATTCAAGTCCTCCAAACATGCAAATTTCTCCAATCTAGTGATTTTTAAAAAATAAAAACTTGGTTATGTTATTTATTTATAGGAACCTGTCAGTTGGTCAGATAGTGAGGCCGTATGGCCACCAAAGTGATCACAGTGCCCATCATGAGCACTTCCACTACTGACGCAGCTAGCCGCTTCCGGCAGAATTGGCTGTCTCGCAACCCCTCGCCGCCCCGGCTGCCGGCCAGCAGCGGCAGCAGCGATGCCTCCAGCAACGGTTCCACCGAGTCGAACCTGGACGACAGCCTGACCAGCCTGAACTGGCTGCAGAACCTGCGTATCATGCGGATCCAGCAGCCCACGCCACCCAGCAGCCCTGCCCCGCTGGGTTCGGCCAACCAGCGGCTCAACACCACCATCACCATCCAGGCCCACAAGGGGCCTGGGGGCCGCAGCAATGGGCTGGGCACCACACAGGAAGAGGCCAAGGCCATTTCTCGCATTGGTAGCCACCAGGCGGCCACCACCACCAGCATAGATCAGATCGACTACAAAACGAACCAGTTTGTCAAGCCGCCGTATTCCTACGCCACTCTGATATGGATGGCCATGAAGGCCTCTAAGAAGAACAAGATCACACTATCTGCAATCTATAAATGGATAACAGAAAATTTCAAGTACTACCAAACAGCAGATCCCAGCTGGCAGGTAAAAATTCAATGTTTGATTTATTATAAAAGCATTTAATTTAGCAAGAGATCCATCTAGCTTCAGACTTTATCAACCAGACAATTCAATTTCAATTCCTGAAAAAAAAATCATCAGAAAAATTGACTCATCTTCCAAAACCTACTCACACAACTTGTGCCTCTGGACATGCACTGGCCAATGTGTAGTACAACAGAATAAGGCCAGTAGGGGCACTCTAACAGGAAACAGTCTAAAATCTTGAGAGTCAGTGGCAGAACTGAGACATTGTTACATTTTATTCCTCTGTGATTCAACACACCACTGGACTTCCAGTCTTATAGTGCTTCAATTCATAAAGGATTGCCATATCTGTATGTTGGCATGTGCTTCAGACCTCTGGCATTTGAGTTTTTATTGTCACTATCAGAAGGGACATCAGTTGTGAACACATTTGGCCAACCCACTGCCCTACCCTTGAACAAGCAGCAAACATGTGGGCCTAATCATTGATAATGCTCAGATTAAACTGTTTCCCCTCCCCCCCCCAAGAAAGAAGCAACAGATTTGTCACACAAAATTGCATATTAAAACTGAACTCAGTCAAACTTTGAAGTTCCTAGAAGGCTGTGGACAGCGCCTTGGATACTAGAATTGAACACAAGAATGTAGGGCTGAGTCAATTCAAATAATTCATTATTCTAATATTCGACCTTCAATTCGATCGAATGTCCGAATATTTGGTCGTATTGACTGGCAGATTATTGAAGAACAAGCCATATACAAAATCAGTCGCAATAACCCTTACAATTATACATTATCATCACTATAAAAGCTTCTCAAGTCAGCGAGTATCTCCAGCCATGATTTAGCAAGATTTAAGTGACGAATAATACTTCTTTTCCTGTTGAAAGTGTATATTCCTGTTAAATTTTTCGATGAAAAATGTACCTTTTAAATCTTTGTTAGGTTTTTGTCACTTTTCATTTGAATCTACTTGAAACAAGCCTCCATAGTGCAATTTTCCTTATTTAAAACAAAAGAAAATTCTCCCTTTTCATGAAGTTTGCATTCGAATATTCAAATTCAAAAACTAATATTTGAATATTCAATAACCGATTGAATATTCGGTTATTTGGATATTTGGCACAGCCTTACAAGAATGGTAGTCAGTTAAATCCATTGCAGAGAAATTTGAAGACTCCAAATGAATGTAACGTGTAACGGGCTTTGCGTGGCAGCCATCTTGTAGGGCAATTCTTTTGTTCCACAGGGAAACCTCCTATGCGCATATGCTGTGGAACAAAGCACTGGCCTGCAAGATGGCTGCCATGCAAACCCTCCGATAGTAACGATTGATCTGTGCCATATAAAGGCCATATATTGACCTTAATTATGGAAGCTTTAACTGCAAAATTAAGCAGTGTTCGCTTGAATTGGAGAAACCTTTCATCCTTTTTGCCATGCTTCACATTCAGATTTTTTCATGATCAATCACCTGCCAGTTTCATGTTAATATTAACTTTGTTTAACTGTACCCTGAACGTGAAGACAAATATGAGTGAATCTAATTTGATAAAATGTCCAATTCCCACTTTAAAATCTCCAGTCCCAATCTAATTTCTAGTGCCGGTTATTCGTCAAAACAAACTAAAAGCCTGCCCATTTCAAATATCAAATACTGAGCATGGACTCTTGGACCCTGACACAAATGAGGATGAAAAAGCAAGAGAAATAAAACATTAAATGACGTTAGATGCACCGCGAGACAAATTGCTGGGTAATTGGCATTTTCTCAACATATCATAATCCAAGAGATGTTTGATTTTGCACTTAGCGTCATCCATTTATCACTGGCCTTTACTTGTACATGGATGGGGACTTAAAAACCTGTGGAGGATTTATGGAGCAAGTGACGCAGGCATGCAGGATCTTTTAAAGCGGTTTTGTTATGCACACTGGCTATATCAGTGGATGCAGATTCATGTGTACATGTTGGATCCAAACAGGGTTTGTGCTGTGTGAGCCGTTCACCCAAAAATGTAAATTGGACGGATTGTGTCTCAGATTAGTTATGAAACCTGCAAATTAGTTTTCGCTTTTAACTACATTTTAATTGTGTGTGAATGAAAAGACTCCAGCACCACGGCAGCTTGCAGTGTAATCTGCACAATTATGTTTAAGCTTTCTGATATTTATAGTTCCATCAAATCACAAATAATCTGGGCTCTTTGATTCATTTCCTGTTTTTGTTTTCTGTTTCGGTTTTTTTTTTTACCATCTTGGGGTAATTAAGACAGTATTCAATCAAGAACTTGTGCAGTTTGCTATTTCCGCTACACCTGACCACCACCAATAGGTCCTTTGAAGTCACATTTCAATTTAACCAATTACAGCGCCAGGACCCTTGTTTCCTGCCGCAGATATAATTAAACCATGGGGATGCACAATATTGAATTATGAATGGCCATATCTCCCGTGTGTACCATCAGCGTCAGTGGCCGAGTGTGTTAAGGCCCACAAGCCACAATTTGCATTGCACCTTGGACCCATTCAAGTCAGCTGGTGGTATTGATCTGTGTTTGTTTGGCCGATCCACAGTGGGACCCCAGCTCTATACAGATGCAAATATCGTGCTGGGGATTTAAATCCCCCGCTGACAAGCCTCCCTTCTGCGTTAGCATTACCTTGTTCATGGTTCATGTAGGAACATGCCTGTCGACATGGACAGAAAAAGCTTCTCAAACTTGCCATGTCATTCTATTACAATGCATATAAAGACACATCTAGTTGAGTTTGTACAGATCTCGACTGACATGCTAATCCCTTCAAATTTACTTGATAAAAGGAAAGTCATAATAGCTCTCGAATCACTATTTGCAAATGAAAAAGGCAGGATGCTGAAAAACAAGCAGAATTATCTCTTAAGATACTGCATGGTAATTGGAAATCATATGGAAGGAAATTCTTTGAGAGCAGATGCTGGAAACTGAATGTACAGTAGAATGCTATCCATTGAAAAATATCCCACAAAAGCTCCTTTTGAAGATTTGAACACCTACATGTATTTGAATGCCGAATCGAATAGGATTAGGAACATTTCCCTTTTTATATTACCCCCAAGATTTGTGGCAGCCTTTAGTTAATTGAAATCATTGGCATTTGGCACTGCAATTGAGAAATTTGGGTCCCCGTACCCCTCCGTTGTCACAGCAGCTGTACCGCATTGCTGCTCACCTTGACTTGAACTTTTCTTTGCAGGAGACAAATTTTCAGCCTTCAAATAATTTCCCGTTTTGTGTTCTGAATGCTTTGAGCCATCTGCAATACAATAATGCATACACCTGCCAGACCTAGTAGTAAAAAGCACTTAGCCATGAAGGAATGGCATCTGTGCATATGCATGCAGCCTCTCTTTGAAAGACTAAATTCCCAGACAAAAAGTAGAGTTTATATACTCACTTCAGAGGACTGAGATAAATTGCACTTTGGGCTAGAGTGAATTACTGAATTGCAAGATCCTTGTCAGAAATTTACCCATCGTCTCATTTTCCTTTGATCATCAAATGTTGGCAGATTTGTTCAGTTCCTCGGAGGGGCAGCCTTTATGCTAATTGACACCCTAGGGGGTCGGGGGTTTGAGTTGGGGTGTTTTGTCACGTAGACAGGATACTGGCAAGCATGTGGGATAGCAGAGGTTACCCACAGTGGCAGAATTTTTGGTGGGATGGCCCAGGTGACCCCAATCTTGTTTTGTAACTGAAACCCAGTCACTGGTTCTTGAGTTGTTGCCATAGTGACAACATAAACACAGTGTACACTGAACTTAAAAAGGGGAGAATAAATACAAACAAATACGATTACTTCAAATTTTGACAATGGAGATTTTAATATCATTGAAAGAGAAAGTGGCACTCTTAAATTCATTTTTATTGGATATCAATCTAAAAACATTTTCCTGGTTGTAACAGAGTTTGTGTATATATTTAAACGGCAATACACGTGTATGGCAACAATATTGGTTCCTCATTTTCATTTAATCAGCTGTCCATGCTTGTACCATGGAGGTAGAAATAGATTGTACTAAGCAAAGGTCTGCATCGACACAACTCACACACACCTGTAACTTCATGTAAATATGTTCATGCAGCTCCAGTGTGCACAAGATACAGCCTGCTTATAATTAGCTTGTTACAGACTAAGGTTATTCAGTTTAATTTTAGAATCTGTTGCCATGGATATATTTTCCTCGCTTAAATTTCAAAGGTGTCAGCAAATTGATCTTAAAATGGGAACATCCGGTTTTGTAGATGTAGCAGGAATTCAGTTGAACAAGTAAAGCACTTGAAGGAAGGCCTGCTGTAGTCATAAACAGAGAGTTTATAATTGTTTCGCTTTCCAATCCTTTACAGAATTCCATCCGCCACAATCTCTCTCTCAACAAGTGCTTCATGAAGGTGCCGAGGAGGAAAGACGAGCCAGGAAAGGGGGGCTTCTGGCAGATTGACCCCGCCCATGCCGACCTCCTGGAGAACGGCATCTTCAAGAAGCGACGAAACAGCTCAACAAGAGACTTCTACGCAGAGAGCATCAAACGAATCAAGATTGAGCCGGTGGACGATGAGTATGAATGCGCGGAGAAGCATCACAGCAGGAAACAGGCAGCACCCAAGCGGAAAGCCATCGACCACAACCTCACGAAATTCAGGCCTCTCCAGTTGAACAGTATGGGTAGCGGTGACTTGTCTGACTCTGATGATAATCTTCCGAGTGCTGTTCTGAAGGGTGACTTTGGGTGGGATTCCATCTTCCAGTCGGAGATAGATGTTGAGGGCATCAAGGTGAAGACGGAAGACATCTTGGATGGCAATGAAGGTGAACGTTGCTCCTCACCCTGCTTACAGATTAGTCCGCCCCCTTCCAACGAGGCCCCTCAGAACTTTGAAGACTACTTGGACTTGTCCATCAATGGGGTGCATATCCCGCGGCCAGCCTGGTTCGACGAGCACCTACAGAATCTAGACTTCAGCATGGAAGACACAGAGATGCTGTTGGATGGGATTGACTTGCCTCCATCACCCGTCAGCTCCATCAACGACCAGCAATCACACCCCTGGGCCGAAGCAAGTGGCTGTACATCATTCGATGTAGAAGACTTGTTAGGTCTCCAAAGTGTTTCTGGGGATGATATGCCTTGGGATCTATCACTCCAACCTGTACCATCACCCTGAACTTCTAGACCCTTATTCTAATTTACTGTAAGTGTACATATTCCAAAAGGGCACTCGATCTCTGCCATATGTCATCCCGTAACATGAAATAGTTCAAAGTTATTACAATAGTAAATCATGGGAAAAAGAAAGATCCATGTAAAACAAATTTCTGTCCATGAGTTTGATCCTTGAAGTGCTATATTGTGAGCAAGAATCGATGCAGAATGTCTCAAATCATGTATATTCTTCTCTGCAAATGAATAATGTTGTCTTTAACCTGTTTAAACACAATAGACATTGTTACAGATGAATGCATACATGGCTGCCAACATGTGCCTTACAATCTTTTCATTTGATTTGATTTTGGATCATGAGTGAAAATTGTGTCGATGCATGTGTTCATGGGTTATATTAGATTTATCAGAGTTTTAAGTGGAACTTCTTCATGTGCAGTTTGGCCAGTTTTCAGTCTTCAATTTTTACTTTCAACTGAATAAGTACAATACCTGTGGCATGATTTCAGGGCATCTGGGGCACTGCAGGAGTAGCTTTTGTGTACCTGTCACAGTGTACTCATACATGTACAGTGTAACTGTTGAGGTAGACTGGTGCCGCACAGGGAATTGCTTCATCCACAAATTCCTTATGTTTTCAGGTGAAAGGACAATTTACACTTGGCAACAAACGAGAGTGACCCAAATAGGCTACCGATGAATTATTGATGATTGAAATTGTAATTTAAGTTGGATTTAAGCAGAGCTGGCTCTTGCTGTTTGCGGTGTTTTGTTGCACATAACCTGACATTTATTGTGCATTGCATATATTTATGCATGTAAATATTTTGTCTTGCCCGGTGCAAGCTCGGACAGATCATGTCAGAGAATTTATGAAGTTATATTACCGCGTGTTTTCAGTACAGTTTGACCTGATTGTGTTCGCTATGTGTGACTTTTCCTCTTAATATTGAATAATTCTTTTTCTGAATAACACATTGTTATTGCAGCATCTTAATCATGATCCACAATTCTTGATGCTAACTGTAAAAACAATATTTACAGTGCGTCCATGTCCATACAACATTCACAGCAACTGTATTTGATTTTTCATATTGCCGGGCCATTGACTTTTATCAGTAATTAAATATAGCTCTATGGGCATCACTGGAAAACATCATCCTGCTCATATTCTTAAAAGCAAAGGACTGTGAAGTTATGCTAACGCTTACGGTTGAAAGAGTTGGGTCGCACATTTTGCTAGTTTTCTTTGAAAATTGCAAAATACATGTACTTATATGTACTTGTGTACACATGTAATAATACACTTTATGAAAAGCTTGTGGAACAGGTTTCCTATTTGCTATCAATTAAACAATGGCCACCATACCGTTTGTTTACAATTTCACAATGAATTAGCAATGACACGATTCCGTCCAGGTGTTTTTTGTTTTTTGAGATACAAATGGCAGATGGATTTACTTTATTTTTTATTGCATTCAGTTTGTCTCGGAAAGAAATTAAAAAAGAAACTTGCAATAATACTTGAGCTTTTGGACTGTTCTTGCTTCGTTTGTTCTGTTCTGTCATTCGTGTTACAGTTTACGTTGGGAAACGAAACGAGTACATGAAACTGTGTCCCTTCAGGATACGTGTTAAACTCCACCGATCCCAAATGTGACCATTGTGTCCAAGTAGGTCTGAATGGTAGCTGAGGTGCGTGTGAACAGAAATGGGATTGTCTGTTTATTTATTTTACATCTTTTGACATTAAAAGAGTAAATCAAACGAACAAGGGCTGTCAAGGACAAGCAAAAGTATAAAACTGTTATCTATGCGATGTGTTTGTCCGGACCCCTGTTCAAAAAAAGTAAAAAATTAAATAAATAAAAATAAAAACGATAAAATGTGATAAAAATTGGATATAAAATGGACACGCCCAATAGAATTAGTAAAGTACAAAAAATAAATACACAATCTGAAAAACGATACAAACAAGAACCAGGGGATAAAAAAACAAATTAAAAAGAACGAACGACAGAACAAAATGGATGGATCAAGCCGTGTTTGTTGGGGAGGATTGAATCCCTGTAATGAAAAGGAGAAAATAAAAGACCAAACCAGAAGCCAACAAATTACTTTTTTAATTGTAATGTAAATTTCTGGAATGGGACCCAAAATAGCAATATAAAAGTACACGTCGACAACCCCACATTATTTTTATTTCCTCCATACCTTGTATAACCCTCTGTTTATTTGACGGAAAACCGTCTTCCCCACTACTTTTGAATGGAATTACATGTTTATTTAGACCAAAATCTTACAACTCTCAACCATGTGCACTGTACATGCACGACTGTCTTGTCTCCTCTCAAAATGGCCGTTTGATTTGCGGTAGGAAAGTACGTAATTGCCAATAGTCCTGGGCCGTTTGCCATGAATAAACAAGGTCTTTCTCCTATAATCCCCCGAACACTGTGAATACCGTCCCTACCAGTTGCTGAGCTAATTGTTGACAACACGCATATAGCATACAAGTCAATTTTGTTATTTTGAAAAGTGCAGCTCCCCCGTGCGCTGTTAATTAAAATCTCATTAAAGCGTCTCATTTTGGACTCTGATTTAATTTGGCTTGGCCTTACTAAGAAAACTGTAATCGAAATAGAAGTCCCTAGAGCACACGCGCGCAAGCAACACTGTTTTCATAAGGGTGTCCTCCGCGTTCGGTTACGAAAGTTCACGTCGTCGTACGATCGGAGAAGTTTCCCGGCCAAATGCATTATCGCGGCTGGGGATAAACAGATGCTTCCGGTTAATTTTCTCAAGACTGAAGCATTCATTAACGAAAGAGAAAAAAATGAGGTGGAAGAACAGACGTTTACAAGCAACTATACGTGGGCCTAGTACATACCAGGAATCTACCAATCGACTCTTTTAACATTTGGGCAAAAGAGGCGAAGTCAAAGATCTGGAAATTTCAAGTATTTCTGTTCAGAACTACAAAATCACTGTACGAGAAAGGTGAAAAGTGCAGTGAATAACACTGAGAACTTACCTTTTAGCGGTTTTTGACTTAAGCGAAGTTAACACAGACGAAAATCCCAGTACATATAATTAATATCCAGCTGCATGCGTTCCATCAGTTATCGTCTGCGTTGAGACAACTTTCGAACTTGTGAAGCTGGTCGTCTGCTGAACTTCTCTAGCTTGATGAGCGTGGGATGCTTTCTAGGAAACAGACGGCAGAACCCGTAGCGATACAGCGGAAACGAAATCTGAAGGAGGGTGTGGCTCCTATTGGTTAAAAGTTCCGGTTTCGTTCTCATAGCAGGTATCATAATACGATACTAGGCCCAAGAGGGGGGGGGGAGGTGACGGTGTAAAGACACCCCCCCATCAGCCGCAGATCCACTAATTCCTGAATATCATACTGTCACTAAAACAGAGCGGAAGACGATATTCAGCGTAAAGCTCGTCAGAATGTCAGAAACCCAGGCACTTGTGAACTTGAAACATGAACGTTCACGCCAGGTCCGCACAAACACGTTTTGCACCATGTGCGTGACGTATACACCTCGATCGCTATTCTAAACTCGTTCTGATTTTCACCGAGGTACGAGCTTTTCATCAGATTAAAGATGAGAGGTAAAACAAGCTAATTGGACAGTTTCTTTGCTCTGTGGACTGTCAAATACTATGTCCCAAAAGAAACCTATTCCAGGCCAGTAATTATTCCGTCAGATCCCTTTCACTGTCAGGCAGTCTCTCGATCTAGCTCCCAGAAAAGCCTGCAGTGGGTCTACGTCATGAAGAAACTGGAGCTAGTGGTCTTACACACCCCACCAAAGGTAATCTGAACATCAACGAACAGGATAGCAAAACGAGACCGAAATCACAAGTACATGTGCTTAAAAAATCTCTCTCTGAATTGCTTCTGAAAACGGACATGCAAAACAGTGTGCATTTGCATGATTTTGAGAGAATACTGGAATTTAAGGCATGGATCTGTTCTACAAGAGTGGAGTCGTCACAGTTGTGCTTTTTTTAAATCGAGATTCTTAATCCATTGTGAAATTCAAATTGCGTAACCATCTAACTATCCCGTCCGGTCTCGCAAAGTACAGTGAATGGAACGGGGTTTGAGAGCAGCCAGTGACCCGACTCAGTGCAACGCCCGCCACATCAGAAAGCTACAACCCCTCTGACATTTATACCCAGCAAG
>NW_019091416.1:2412091-2434598 GCF_001949145.1 Acanthaster planci
ACATCCCCCCAAGATGTCTGAAAGGAATTCCCCAGATTCCTGCGAGACAATGACATACACAAAAGGGGGGGGGTTCTCTCCGTCTCATACCTTGCTGCACATGCTGACATTTTGCTGACAAATTCAGGTTATGGTAAAAATCATCAGTTCCATTTCTTAGCACCTGATCAAATGTGATTGTTGGGACATCGATGACAATCAGACCATCAGCATCTTAACAAGACTTAAAGTACAAACAAGGTATCTCGCGAATAAACACGACAGGAGCTTCGTCAAATAAAGCTACCAAGCTTCCGAATTTCATAAATAGAAAAGGCCTATTCATCCAGGCGTCCATGCTCCAGGAGCGTGGAAGAAAAGAAAGTGAACGTGCAAACAAATACCGGGCCGGTGAGGGTTTGCCAATGAAGTGATGACGTGTTTTCGCCCCGGCGAGCAAACACTGAGACAATACAACCACGCACGCCTGATCAAATATTGCCCCCCTCAGACCGGCAATAGGGTTAGTCTTTGCTCATGCCATGGGTCAGTCACAGTTCAAACTCCATATGTACAGAGTGAGACGCTCCGGCTAGTTTAATCATAGATAGAGTCTCGCAAGCAGTTACGACCTCTGTTACTCCGCATACAATCCCCCATGGAAATTTGCTATCACCAGTTCACTCCCAAAACACCCCCATTCCCCAAATCAATGTACTCCAAAAGGAAAACCCTTTCCATTTTTTGTCACCGCTGCATGTAAGATATATTGAAACGTACCCTGCTAAGACTACGCAAAGGATTATTGATCGGCCGAAGGCAAGGCCGAGCAGCAAACTCACCGCGGCCCAGACCACAGAAAGGGGAGTGATAGTCACATGACCAAGACAGAGAGGAAACGCAGGATGTATTTCACTCTTGAGTACTGCTCATGCAGCTGATGAGAAATAAAACACAGCCCTTCCATATTCACACTGATCATTTAAACAATTGCTTTTTCTAGAGCAAGACGACGAAAATGAAATAAAAAGGTGAAAATTTGGAATCATAAAGAGGCGGCTGGTACAAAATGCAATGGGACCGCGACAAATCAACACCAACAGGGAAGCGTCGACTCCGGCTGTCTGTGTGTGCCCCCGAGGCAAAAACAAATGCTGCAATGCAATGCTGCAATGGGAACAAATTCGATGGGGGGAAAATTATTTCTCACTACTCGGTACTGAATTTCCCAAGAAAAGAAACTGTCCCTAATGTGGGGCTGACCAGGGCACCCCGAATGGCATGGAATACTAGAAAAAGTTGTGAAAAGAAGTAGACCAGTTTGTAAAGAGCATCTATGATATACACACCTAGCAATGAACGAATTTGGCACAGAAGTCGAAACTCAAGATGTTACGTTTGGGACTGAACGACCGGGTAACCCCTCAGTGCTCGGATTAATTACTCATATTTGAAGATGAGTGTTACATTATTTTCCAGTGTAAAAAAGTCCTATTTTAGTGTTATTTGGCAAAGAGTGGGTTTCCTAATAGGGCAAAAATATTGTACCGCTGCCAATTCATACACGCACGGGAACAGACACACGTCCGCACACCGGCGAAATGTTCACTTTGATACGAGATTAAATCCCGCTACTTTGGAAGCATCTACGATTCTTCAGTCACTCAGTGAGAGTGTGGTGTCTAAGCCATCTCACTGGAAAACGTCAAGTGACTTTCCGCAACATCCGCTGTCCGATCCGCTAAATGCAAAACCACGGGTTTTCATCCCTCGCTGAACATTAATAATTCACGATGATTTGAGGTGTATGGCCCCGACGAAGTGACTGACGCTCACATTGAATGTCGATCTGCGACACCCTTTAAATATTAAAGGTGTGTAGGGGCATGTGTTGATTTCTTGCAGAAAAGAACAGTCTTAAAGGCTCAAAGGTAACAAGCCGGGAAAAGAAATGATCTCTATTTGGGAGCGCCCTCTTGTGGCACAAACAAAAGCGTGCAGGCAAGATAAGGGCTTATAGTAAAGTCTGCTGCAGCCTAATAATCACACAAAAGGAAACTTTATTCACGAATGTTTCGGTAATTTTGGAGTGTACTGTACGGTGATTATTGTGTCGATATCCGGAAAATATTGCTTAGCAATGTAAAATTACACGTACTTGGTGTTGTATGTTTAAATCAAGAATCGACAGCTGGTGTATACATTATCATTTTTATATAATCTACAAATATCATCATATATAATAAAATATTGGATTGTAACTCAGACTTGAGGGTCGTGGCCCCTCAATCTTTATCATTTTTAATGAACCTGGAACCCTCGTTGTTTTTCAACCAAATTGTATGAAATAAGTGAAAAATGTTATTTATCTGCACCTTGAAAAGTCAGTCGATGAGAACAAATTGGCGATATTCAAACCATTGCGACACATTCTCCTTAAGTGTAATGTTTTTGAAGTTGAATAGGGATCACACAGCACGATTCTTCTCACCACCCTTGTTGACAAAAATATTGATCGTGCCAGTTTGCCTTTTACTAAGCCAATCTTTCGTCCTTGGAGGAAAGACATTGCAGGAGAGGAATTCAGAAAACAAAAGAAGAGCGACACGAAAGATCTCTTTGCTTCACCTGGCACGTTCAATCAAAAGGCACACTTTTGCCAAACTGTAAAATGCGCCACGCTGAGCAGGATTAGGCCTATATTGCTTTACGCTCGGGCGTCGTAAAAGATGCGATAGATTAAGCTATCAATTTAGTCGAAGGCACGCTCCAATTTTTGTCACAACAACGAATGCACGTTTAGAAAGATGCATGAATGATATCATTTGGGTCAATCCTTTTGAGTGGTTGCGTGCTGCAAACTATGCTAAAAAGGAAAATCACTCTTCCGGGGGAAAATTAAAAGATTGTTAAAGTAACATGCGACATAGCTTCATAGGACTCATGCCCCGATACAGAATTATGTGTTCTGCTGATCCTTTGATCTGGACGGACTTCCTCTTTAAGAAAGCATCGCAACATGCATCTCAAATTTAGATTTCTGAATTGAAACACTTTTATTCTTTGTATACAAGACTGGGACAAGATGCCCATGCGTATAATGCTACAAAGCAACAAAATGTAAATCAAAATAGTGGAAAATATACTGGATGCCTAGCATTCCCTGTACATGATGTGTTTGAAAGCAACCGAATTCCCATTGCAAATATAAAACTTCGTAGTGGTGCCTCCCCCTGGTGTATCTTCACAATCTTGAAAACGACAGCAAAGTTGGAGACTGATCTGATTGTCTTTAGGTGTTCTGTACAACCCTAACTCCGTCAGGGTATTCAACTGACGGCCCTTCTATATGCAACGAAGCCCATCACAGCTTACTGAAAACCCTACTAAATAAAAAAAAAAAAATGCAACAGAATACCATTATTTTATTTTTTATAGCAGGGTTATGTTTACGGATGTTAAAATTGTAAACCTACAAAAGTAAAAATTGAAAGAAATTTTACCTTCACCAGAACGACAGGGCCGACAATTTTCTACTTCAGCGGAAAACAGATGGTAGTGACTGAGTGCACGCTCAAGAAACAGGGCGCTTTCAGCCGTTTTCAGTTGAGATCAAAATTTTGATGTAAAATGCATTTTTTATTTCTAAATGTCCAAACGAAATCCCCAAATGGATGGAGGACATCTTTTCAATTAAAACGTTATTGGAACTGTAATAAACTTCAAACCGTCAAAAACATGACTCAAGTTTGTTCAGGTAAAGCTTGTGTTGTATACCTCAAAGGCTTCAGTACTCAACCGAGATAGAGCATGCTTATTTCTTGTATAACCCAGCTTCAAATAACACTTGAAAACAGTAACCCGAATTACTTAATAGCTGTTGATACAGAAGTCTTGTTCTTTCTTGGAAGGAAAAAATCCGAACACCTGATTTTACCATCTATCATCGCAGACTAAAATTGAAACAAGAATTCTTTCCGTTTAATGCAAAGATGCATTGTAAAATCTGGACATATTTGCTGCCTTGTGCAAATTCAGTACACAGGGATAACAGTAAGACACAGGTCAGTGTCTAGGTGAGCGTTCACACCATTTACAGTGTAGACTTGATACAAGTCTGAAAATCACATGCCAGCATTATCTCCAAAGAGGCCTATGTACTGACAATGTCGTACTTTGAGCCAGTGGGGCCAACAGTCCACAGGGCCCACAGTCCACTGAGCACACTAGGAAAGCACCCATACTGGTCACTCTGCCATGTGGTCTGCTATGCATATGCAGTACGGCCGTTGTTTCTTGGACCCACATTAGCTGTAGTATACACTGTATATCTGACACTATTTCTTGAAGAAATGGCTGCTTACACAAAAAATTTACTAACTGACGTGCTGTCAACTTGCTCCGAAAGCATCGGAAAACGATGTGATAAAAAAGCATTAGGGAGGTATACAATTATAATCCCATACATTGTTATGTCTCCTCTCCCTGTGGTCCAGACATCAACCCAGACATCTCCTTCAAGCATTGATCGTAAGCATCATCCTTGGCAATGGTTGCCGTGGCAACTGTCGGTTGAGCCTTAGGCACGGGCACAGACACAGTTATGTTTCCTCTCCCTGTGGTCCAGACATCAACCCAGACATCTCTTTCATGAATTGATCATAAGCGTCATCCTTGGTTGCCGTGGCAACTGTCGGTTGAGCCTTAGGCACAGGCACAGACTTGATCATGTCCTCGTCTGCACCTGCCCCAGTTTTCAGTCCCTTGGCCTTTCCTTTGTCTCTCTTGACTCTCAGGGATGTGGGCATGAAGCGGGTCACGTCGGCCTGGAGGTTGCGGATCTGCGGTTTGGCCTCAATGGTCGCCGAGGACTTCTTGTCAGCCAGGTGGTCGTCCGGCTTGATGGGCAGCTTGTGGATGCTGGGAGGAGCACTGAGGACGTTGGGGTTCTCCTGCTGCTGTTGCATCCCCGGGGCTGGGGGGCGCATCCTGGGCGGCATCAACCGCGGCGGAGGGCCCACGCCCGGTGGTGGCGGCGGAGGGAGGCGCTGCGGGGGCAGCCCCGCTCGCAACAACGGAGGAGGAACGCCCGGTGGTGGGCCTGGAGGTGGGGCGCGGGGCCTGCCGGGTGGTGGCCCAGGTGGTGGCATTCTGGGCGGCATGCCCCGCGGTGGCACCATGGGCGGCCTGACAAAGTTGGGCAGGGGGAAGCCCGGCGGTGGCCCTGGAGGGGGACGAGCTGGAGGGCCCGGAGGGGGGCCTGGGGGTGCACTTGGGGGGTTCACAGTTGGGGGACCTTGTGGTATCCCTTGAAGGGGGCGTGGTGGCAACACGCCCACAGGGGCCATCATGCTCCTCTGGGGTTGCTTATCTTCCTCCTTTTCGGCCTCTTTTTCCGCCTCCACCTCGTCTTCTTCCTCGTCATCTTCTTCGTCGTCTTCCACCATAGGCACCTCCTGGCCAGCCATCCTCAGCATTGCGGCTTGCAGTGCAGTCATTCCAGGTGGCAGTCTGCCTTCTTTCCTCCTCTTTTCTCCCTTAGGATGCCCTGCCCCTTCTCCTGAAATGACAAACAGGAAGACCATACAGAGAGCAAAGCACCATGAACTTTTGTGTTGCTTCATTTCTCTCAATTAGCAACATGTTATTGACTATTTGAAGTAACGCAGGGACTCCGATAAATTAACTAATGAATGAACCGCGGTGGAATTGAAAAGGCTTTATCTGCAAAATGAATTACATGAACGATACAGAAAAATGCACAGGTGAAAATTGGGATGAGCGAAATATCACATTGACAAAAAGGAATATAGGTAGGAAATTGAACAACAGAACACTGCAAAATGAAACAGGAATCTTGGCACAAACTCTGAATTTTAGAACTGCTTGTGAGCACTGGGCATACAGAAAAGAATGAAACTGACATTAAAAACAGAATCAAGGAAAAGTGGGCGTGTGGCTCAGTGGGTGGGTTCTGTAACTCCCGATCAAAGGGTCAGGGGTTCGAAAGCGGGCAAGTCACTTTTACCCCTACTTGCCTCTTTCCACCCGGGAGTATAAATGGGTACCTGTGAGGGCAGGAATGGTCGTTGTGTTTGATCGGCTGCTTAGCAACTAAACCCAGTGGTATACTTCCAAGGAAACAAAGATGGTTTCAGGAATGTTTTTGGACCTATTGAGCACCTAGTGAGTGAATATTTATAAACTAGTAGACATGTACTTTTTTAAACCCTTATAATTTCCTCTGATTTTTATTTTTTTTTCCTATCATTTTAAAATTTGTGTAAAGGTTTTCCTCATTTCCCCCATCTGCCCACCTTCTCTTTGCCTGATATCCAAGTCCTGAGTGTTCATCTCTCTCTCGTCTTCATCGTCCTCTCTGTCGGTGTTATCCTCGTCTCCTCCATCCTCGCTGCCTGACGACGACGATGTCGATGAGGCATCGTCCATGTTCTCCTCATCCTCCATGTCCGATACATCTGTGGACGCAAAAATGAAGGAACTGCGTATTGCGGGCGTGTGACCCGTGCATAATTGTTGTGCTTAGTACCGGCGCTGCCTCAGTGGAACATTCAAACATGAAACTGGGGACTCAAGAAAAAACCATGAAGAACATTCACAAGAGTGGCTGTAAGAATGATGATGATACAGTACTCCGACTGTTCGTGACTTTTATAACTAACACAGCGTGAGATCACTAACTAATGAGTAGGATTGTTTGAATTTTGCACTTTGGGGTTTTGTAAAAAGTGCAAAAGAGTAGCCAAACCTCGCTGATTAAATTGTCACTAAATCAACTAGTTTGGAGTCCTAAATCTCAGTGGCCAGGAAAATCCTGAACCACATGCAGGCTATTCAAAGCAAGATCAGTCTGTAGACCCTTTGACATTTCGTCATCGTCGTGGATGGGTATATGGTTACCCAACTGAGAATTCAAAGAGTGAGAAACATGCAAGCTGCACCATTTGATAAAAAGTGCCTTGAGCATCAATACTGGTGGACAGATACACTTGATTTATTATTTAAAAATATCACTTTGTCCTGCTCTAATGGAATTCTGATGCCTCTAAAAGGGTGCAAACCTTCAGCAAGGTGTTAAATATTTAGACAGATCCAAAGAGGTTGGAAAACGTGACAAACCTAACACTGAACTCAAATGACAGCGGAGAAAGTTACAGAAACTGACAAAGTACTCAGTGGACTGTGAATCAAATCTAAGTCGTATTGGTTCAGAATGCACCTAAACAACACTGGATATAGAGGCTTTGCTTGGTAGCCATATTGTGGGGCAGTTCTTGTGTTTTACAGAGAAACCTCCTCTGTACATACCCTGTGAAACAAAAGCACTGGCCTGCAAGATGGCAGCCATGAAAACCCTCTATTGGAACCTACACATAGGCCTATTAGTCTCGTAGTCTACATTCCTTTACCTTCTTCAGGGTTGTAAGCTTCGTTGTCCTCTTCCGGCCCCACGCCTGCGAAGGAAACCCTCGGGGGTGATCTCGGCGCGTAAGGAGTGGTTGCGTAGGGTGGCAGACCCGGTGGGGCACCCGGTGGCTTCTTGCCAGGTGGCAGCCCTGGGAAGAGGCTTGGTGGGGGGCCAGGAGGGGGGCCGGGAGGAGGCATGGGGATTCTGTTGGGGAACAACAAAAAGGGTCACCATTCGATTAGTTGGACAACTGAGGGGTACTGGTAATTCCTGTGATATTTGCTGTGACAATTCCAAAGGTAAATTGACCTGATCCTGCTGAACACGAGCAGGTCTGACATGGATAGAAATCTGCAGAATCTTGTAGGACTGGGCAATCAACAAGACCAAACACAGCACAAGTCTGTGAAAACAGAGCTAGATCCTTAAAAGACTGTCAAGTTACCCGGCAAATAGACTGGTTCACCATTTCCCATGAGGAACGTATGACAGGAGACCACTGATGATATCTAATTGTCCCTACGTATAACTTCAAATATAAGAAAAGAAATAAGACAAATTGTTCACGACTCGGCTCTGGAGGTTGTGACTAAGATTACTTAAAGGAATTTTTACCCGTAGGAGGATGTCCTTTTGAGTATAGAAGGTGGCTGGGCTCCAGGCAGAGGAATATCTTGAGGCAAAGGGATCAGTGATGGAACTGAAAAAAAGGAATTTTTTAAGAAACCTTCGAGTAAATGTCACTTATGAAGCAGGCATTCAGAATCAAAAGGCAGGAAAAGAACGGCAACATCACATTTTCTGAACTAAAAAGTAAGCCTTGCTATGTAATGCTCCATATTAACAATTTAATGTATTCTCTGCTCCGATATGCTCAACAGACTAAAACAATTCACACTGGTTTACATTAAAGAACCCCAAAACAGACTTCCAAAAGAAATGGGGGCAAAAACATCTCTGTCATGGGCTGTATCTGAAAAACTTGGCTATCCATCCAAACTCGAAGGGTCCCCTCATCGGCGTAGAAAGAAGAGAAGGGTTGGTGGAAATTGTTTCAAGTGGGATCCCAACGCATACATGAAGGCCTTACATCCCAACAGAAATTGGTTGTGCACAATCCGCACATCCCATGTCCTAATGCAATCTAACCTGCGTAAAGTGTGTTCTTGATAAATGACCACTATTGCAATGCAGAAGCACTCCCCTCTTGCTCCCGAATGGAGCAGATTGCCAGCAAATAAGAAATGCACATGTGAAAGCCACTAGGTTGTGGCTGCGGCAACTTCCCATAGACATGTGTGACCTCGCTAGCCACAGCCGAGTTATTCAGGGGCACCATATTAGGTGCAGAATAAAGGTTGACTTACCATCTGGAGTGTCTGGAAGTGGGATTGATTCTACGTTCACCTGTCTTGCATCTCGGATGGCCTCTGTACATAAAATGAGACCAACAATAATTTTGTAGGTTTACTGACCAACCTTGCAACTGATGCTACCTTTAACCCTAACCTTCCCCAATCACACAGAATACGGCCGTTTCACAATAGTGCGCCACCAAGAATTTGCAATGCATTGGCTAATCACAATGCACGAAATTTGTCGACCCAATGCACGTTTGGAAATGGTCGACAAATTTCGCGCGTTATGATTGGCCAGCGTGTTGCAAACTCTTGGTGGCGTACTATTGTGAATCGCCCGTATTAAGCAGTAGTAAAGTGTTTGATTCCGTGGGGATAGGTCTGGTAGGCCGAAACAGCTGGCTTTTGCATTGGGTTTGACATACCTCAGAAAAACAAAGTCCAACAGCCTCTGTGCACAAAGTCCCATATGGGTGTTTGTGCACAGAGGCTGTTGGACTTTGTTTTTCTGAGGTATGTCAAACCCAATGCAAAAGCCAGCTGTTTACTTTGTGTGAAAGGGGAAGGTTAGGGCCAGCAACCCTTGGGGGGTTACGGTTAAAGATGAGAACCGAGAAACGCTTCAAACTATTCACCATTTATCGCACTAGTTGTTCACAAATCCAAGAGCTCACACATAGTTTTCTAAAAAGTGCACTTTTCATTGAGATGCTGCGAAAAGACATGTCAGATAATTTTCTTCTGTTTAAGAGAAGTAGAAGGTTGAACAAAACATATCCCTAACAAAATCAAATTCACAGCATGGCCCAAAGTTTCAAGATGCACAAAGCCCAATGTTCAGTAAAAGCAACTGGGCTCTACCTCCATTAAATCCTACGAAACAGTCCAAACTTTCCAATTTGATTGGAAAGAATCTGGGAGGGTTACAGTTACAGAGAAGAAAGAAGAATTTCTTGCAGTTTGAAAGCCTTCTGGCCACAGTTCAAAAGGTACGGGGTACGGGCCTTGACGTCAAACCAACCAAATTTCCTGAGCTTTTCGGCTCTCTTCTTTTCGTAGTCGACCTCCATGGCCTTGAACTCAACGTACATGTCCGGATCTTCCTTTCTCTGTGAAATTATTCGAAACAAGAAGAGCAGATTATTGGTGTCAGCATTTCCTCCCAGTTGCCACAAGAGGATAAATTTAACAATCAGGGGAACGGTTAAGCTTTATTTCCCAAAGGACGATTCTGTATTCACAAACGGTGGAGGGTGCTGAATGACTCACAAGAGGTAAATAAGGGGGCAACGTGAAGGCACACCAGTGCATGTCTGAGGATGGCAGTTAAACACGTAAGCTAGTTGATGGTGGCTGGACTGGTTTAGCTGACACTTCGGAACCAGCTTATCCAGGTTGCCCACATCACTGGTTACCAACAGCAGCAGGCATTGCAATACACGGCAGAGACCCAGGACAGTGGGCCGCTGCAACATTTGATCAACGTTTGACTAGATATATTCACATTAACTTACTTAAAGGATACGCCTTAACATCCACTACTTGTTAACCCACGGTCCTTGAATGAATCTACTCACACTTCACATTCTGAGTTGGAATATTCAGAAATAGACTTCTACAGACTTTGGTCAAATTCACAACACCTCACAGGTTTGGAATGGTTTGAAAACTTAGAAATGCCCATGCACTGTATGTGTTCACAACTCATAAAAATATGAGTGTTTTAACACCCATGGGATGTTGACGAGTTATACATGTACCACACAGTTTAAGAATCCATTTCTGAACATCTGTCCATTTCAAACACGCTGTTCAGAGGTTTCAGTTATTAACATAGTTCACATGTTTATTTCACTTTACTCAAAGTCTCAGTATTTGATGAAATCTTATCGAGTTATGCCGATAACTGCTCAGAGCATGTTCAATACTCACATAGAGTTTGAGAACTCTTTCCAGGGTCTCTTTGAGTTTCTTCCTCTTGTCCTTGATGACCTTCTCATTTAGCTCGGTCACTGATTCAGGGTTGAGCTCTGCAAATCAAATTGTTTGGGGCCACAAAACCTTAGCCTTGTCACCCATCAAAATAATGATTCTTAACCCTAACCGCCAAGCATATTGTTTGGCTTTCACTACACAGTACTATAAAGTACTAAGTAATAGTCTGAGCCTGAAGGACCTAGCACTACAGATTACTACTTCTGGCTAGGTTACTTCCATTGTTACTCGCACAGAGAACAATAAAGCCATGCATTCATAGTGCCACAGCACTGTATGGTACATTGTCTTATCTATTGTATCCTATGGCTTCACAGAACAATAAAGTCATGTCCTCTTTACAAGCGAGAGCGATCAGTGCTACATTTTATTACAAGTAGTAATTTGTAGTATTACGTAGGGTAAGGGTTAAACAATATTCACCCCCCCAAATTGAGCCAATTTCAAACCCCTTTCATATGCAAACAATTAAAAATAAATTTTCATGAATGATTTTCAAAGACAGCCAGTAGTTCAACAACCACAAACATTGTTTAGCATCACACTAGCGAGTAAATAAAATGGATTCTAAATCTGTTTGCTCTGGGGCAGTTATGACCTCTTGGGACCCATATGATGGTCGTAACAGCAGCCATGTCTTCCAAATGTACCCTTGAATCTCCCCGGGGTGTTAGGTTTCCTATGTCCCCAAGCATGACACATTACTGCAATTGCTTGTGTCCAGCTGATTACCCATGTAGTTTCACTTTTGTCTGGTAACAGTCTCAAAACTGTAGGTGCACCTCCCACCAGTGCATGAAGTAATTGTGTCCATGAGCAAGATACTTTAATACAATCATCTCTCTTAAGAAAAAGTGGGCCTACAGCAGGTGCGGTGTGGTACCTGTATGCAGTTAATTAAGGTTTGTGAAGATTGCTTGATCCATGGCCAAGGAAAATTGCCCTTACCCAGCTCGTCCAGGGCTTCCATATCAAAGAAGATGGCTCTGGGATCTTTGGTCTTCAGGACGGCGCTGCGAACCATCATGCGCTGCTTCTTGTTCTGGGGATACAAAGTGTCAACCAAACTGGTTCGTCAAAAGCTACAAAGGACATGATACATCATGGTACTTAGGCAGGATACACAGAAGATGAACACGTTTTTGAAGATGAAATGCGATTACTCCGTAAGAACTGGTTATTAAACTTAGCAACTAATAGACTATTGTCTCTCTACTTTCTTGATAACCAACACAAAAAACTGGACAAAAATATCAAGCCCATTCCTTGAGCAATACAAGTAAATAACCTTGTACTTGTAAATAGAGCTGACACTTTAAGTGCCACGTGTCCGTCTGTCCTTTCCAGCATTAAAGCTGTCCTTAACCCTAACCCCCAAGGGGTTGCTGGCCCTAACCTTCCCCATTCACACAAAGTTAATGGGACTTTGTGCACAGAGGCTGTTGTTTTTCTGAGGTATGCCAAACCCAATGCAAAAGCCAGCTGTTATGAGCCTACCAGACCTATCCCCACAGAATTAAACCCTTTACTACTGTTTAATTCTGTGTGGTTGGGGAAGGTTAGGGTTAATGTTATTTTGTTTCACTATTCCCACAAAACCTGGGACTCAATCATTTTAATCAACAGAACAGGAACGTCCGTTTAAATGGACAACTTAACCTGCAAACCGACTCATTAGCTGCATGCCCAGAGTAATGTAGATCGCATACCTTTTTCAGTTCTCGCTTCCTTGCTTCCTTTCCTGCATTATACATAACAAAAAACCTGTGAATGGCTCAGGCGACAATGACAGAGGACACTACGTGGAAAGAATTCCACATTCGGACGCCACCAATTTTCGCTGCAGTGACTTGGCCATTTGAAAGCAATGACATGTCCTAAAAAGTCAAACTGAGCAGTGCAAATATCGAAGGCATTTACTCAGAAAACTCTTACAAGTTGTCGGACAGATCTCATAGGGTTTGCGCACAGTGTGTCATGCGGCATCCATATATGGAATTCTTTCCCACGATGTAAACAATCGCACATAGGCCTACTTCCAAAATCTTAGATCTCAATGAAGACTACTGTGGATGGGAACAAAAGTCCTCAATAACTTATTGGATACACCCTATTTGAATGTCAAGCTCTGAAAAAATGTATAAAGTAATTTTCGGGGGACCCTAGCAACGGGGACTCTCCACACATGAAGCATATAATCTTGTGTGGCTCACTATATGGACGTAGTCATATAAGAACTACTGTATGGGGCTATCTCTAAACCTGATCAAACCATTAGGACTGGCTACACGAGGCAAATGCCTCACACCACCACAACAATTCTGATGCTCTGTGGTACTAGCACTTGAGACCACCGAATAATAAATGCTTAACGTTGGTGGCTATGAGGCACCAACGAGTCCTAGTCCTCCATGTACATGTTTGAATTTAGAAATCACAATTCTCCACATGGGCCAGTTATAGAAAAATAACCTAACTACAACTTTTCCTCAAAGCTGAATCGATAATTTCACTAATTTTTTTTTCTCTCAAAGTAAACCCCTGCAGTACAGACTCCTACAGAGGCCCATACACTTATTCAAACACAAGGAAAAAGTCTGTTCATGTGACAAAGGTGATGTCTGTCCAATGACAAATGTTTTATTGTTTTCTCGAAATTCTTTTTAAGGAAATAGGCTAATGAAAGTTTCTAAAATTAAACTAAAAAAGTATTTAATACTTTGCATGTAATTGTCCATGTTTTAATTTTTGTATTAGAGAAACAAAGTGTTTGTCCATGTAACAAATGTACTAATATCTTCAAGTTTGTGTAATTTCTCAAATACTTGTAGGCCTAGGCCTACTGATCAATTTATCCTTACCTTTCTGTGGCAACGATCAAAAACAGTGAAGACATATTTAAGCAAAAAATAATGGCAAAATTATACAATTGGAAATTTGCACTGCATGTCACGCGAATGTCTTTTTGTGGACAGACCTAAACATCAGTTGGAAAAAATATTTCTCACGAAACTATTGCAGTGTTACCAAGCCTAGCGTCGTTCAGATCATGTCGTTGCAAGTTTTTGTTTGAGCCTAAGCCTACTGCAAACTAAATGTCACCTACACCCTAAATTCAGTTACTATCATACTTACGCGCTTGATCAGTGGGATTCATATATTTCCCACTTTTCGTGGTATTTATTGATCGACGACCCATCTTGGCAAATCTATGCTGGTTTGAGCAGAGCAAATTCACAATGATGCCGTCGGTTCTTCGAAAAACTTGTTTATTGTAGAGGGCGCTATGCAAATTTATGGACGGTGTCGGTACGTACGGTGGTGAGCAGGGATGTGATGTCAGCTTGATGATAGAAGAATAGAGGGCGCAATTTACAAAAATCGGTGTTTTGTTGTTTTAGGGTGGGTCACGCCCGCGCCTTAGCACGATTGTGCGTATACTGTTTAGTTTAAAACAATAAATAAAGAGGGCATTTTGGTCTCCGATTTCACTTTCAGATTTTAGCCGTCGTCCGACAATTTTTCCAGTATAATCTTCAAAACAAATCCCAGCTCCGTGTCCAGTACTGATCTTAGGATTAGTTCCCGAGTTGCTGCGTGCTTAGTGAGGCGTCTACATCACCACTGATTTCAATGTGCTTGAAGTTTGGAATGCTCTCTAAATGTTCCAACAATGTACTGCTGAGAATGAGTCTGAGCCCAAAGACGCCAAGTGACGGGGACAAACACGAGTTTGGGGGGGGGGGAATGTTCTAAAATCAAAGAGTTTTACGTTGATCGTCTGTTGCCCAAGAGTCGATAAGGAGAACAGCGCAGAAGGCGGGGGTGAGAAAGACGTAATTGTCGGATTGTCCGATAGACATAGTGGCAATATGCCTAAGGTCTACAAAAAAAGCCAGGTCCTACGGAAAACATGAGGGCCTGTCAAAAAGTATACTATAAATCAGACACAATAATTATTTCAGTGTTGATATAAAGGAGAGGCACCGACACCACCATCGCACTATTATCGAAGAAATAAGGATCATTTATAAAATGCCGGTGATGCCCGAGTGTTAAAAGAAACTCTCATTTCTAGAATATTGGCAACAAGGAAATACTAAGCCCCGAGCTGGACCAAGAGAGGGCGCAATTTCCTGGAAACGGAGGCTCCTTTAATGAGAACGGGGGGGGGTGTTGTGCGACAATTTCCTGGCAATGGAGGATAATTTAGTGGGAACCAGGCTGGGTACTGCACTTCGCTGAGTTAATAGCCGTCTCCTGTTTCAAACTTGGAATAAGTGATACTCCAAACGGTCAGTCCGCATTAACGGCGTTAATTTTCTTAAAGTGATTGTTCCTTCAAATTTCAGGCAGCTGTTTTTAGCAAATGATTCTTTACATCTTCGTATCATGCACAGACGACAATCCGCGTTGGTGATTCTATTCAAAATGACACACACAAGACTTGAAATAAAAATTTCCAGGCTGTTTTAATCAGAACTTGTAAACATTTTGGGAATAATTCAAACATCACACATCGAAAGAGTTTCAGCTTCCCTTAAATTTCACATAAAAAGCGAAAACCAAATCAGACGCAAAGCGAAACGGAACAAGAGGACACAAAAACTGACGTTTAGTTTTACCAGGCCTAGCTACTCCATGCACCTAAAACTGTGTTAGCTCCCATACATGTAACCAGAAGTTTTTCTTGGCTATCAATGTTTATATGTGCATGAGTTGAAAATCAAAACAAAAGACCTCTCACCAGACAATTAGTTAAAAATTTTCTGAAGCATGTTAAAATATTCCTTTACTTTTTCTATCAGTTTCCACAAAATTCCCTTTTAAAAACAAATTTTAGTCTATTTGTTACTTGTACACGAGTTTGCAATCAGTGCCACAGCGTCCAGCAATGCGGTAAACTGTGGGAAAATCCAAGCAGCTATACAAGAACTCAAAACTCCGATGATTACTTCATGTTTTCTGCAAGGATAAAAAACACAGAATCATAATTTAGGAATAAATACATCTCCACTTTCATCAGCCTGAAATGCTTTTGTTGTTTTTATGAGGTGGGTTGCAAAAATCAAATTTGACGACATAGCAAAGTTGCGGTTTTCCCGGCAAATTGCATCATTGTTTGTTCGTATTCCAACGATTGTTTCTCAGCTAGCTGCTCCTACGTTTCTTTTTCATACGATAGAGTCTGCAAATTCGTTTACAGGCGTCGAATACCGGTAGTGCAAATTTATTTTAGAGTTAATTTCATTCAATTGAGCAGTGCATAACCGTCATTCGATTGAGCGCTGGGTGAATGGAATGAGAAATGCCACCCGAATTCCTCTTCCGTTTTGGTCTATGGGCAACCATGTGCGCATTTTGAGCCTTCAAATTGGAAAACTTCGAGACTATAAGCAAATTAAGATCCTTATAGAACAGAAAAGGAGATTCAAAGTAGAGAACAAGCTAAAAACGTGTCCCACGTGTTGACTTGAATGTATATTTTTATATATCTCAAACAAATTGCACTTCAAGAATACAGTGTATCCAATACTGATTGCGCGTTTAAGAAACTCTCCCTGGGCCTTCATCACGGACGCTGCAAGAAATATCCTTTAGATGCAGTTTACTCATTTGTAAATTACTTATTTTATACACAAGAAACACACTCTGCATGTATACTAAGAGTTTTAGAATGCTCTTAAGCTTATTTTTTTTGGTCACATTTTTAAAGTAATGTTTTTGTTTTCATGTTTTTTTCTATTTTTCCCGTCCTTTTTTAGGCATTTCCCCACTTTGCCATTTGTGTAATGAAGTTACTTCACGTTAATAATTGTTTTACAACTCAAACAGAAACAAATGCAAATTAGCAAAGAAATGTTTCCTTTCATGTTTTGCATAAATTGGTCACAAAGAAAAATAGATTAAAAGATTTAGCGTTTTATGAATAACGTTGCACGAATCTGCTAAAATGCTTGCCGATTCACAAAACTGAACGCAAAAACACATACCGCAGGAGCGTCCCCGCGAATTTGAATGCTTTTTGCGTGTTTTTCAAAATACAATGCTGACCCTTCAAATGCTCATAGAATGAAACTGAATGATCAGTTGTGCTCTTTGAATGGTGATGTAGATCGTCAATCAATTTCGTGCTAATTTGAATGAAATTGTCGCTAATTCGTGTGCGAAAATGTTAAACTCGGCCGGGAAAACCTATATTAGGCCCAGGCCTATGTGGATGCTTGTTCCAGTGTGTGACGTTGTTCCATTACTTTGGGTCAGGGCCCAATTTCACGGCGCTTCTTACCGCAAGCGAAAAATCGGCACTTCCCGTAGCAGAAAAATTCTCAGTTTTGGCTTGTGCGCATGCGTACATCCCGTAACAAAGGATTCTGCGCTTAAAGGGTTATCCGGTTCGTAAGTGACTTTTAAGGCCGTGTCCGAAACAGGCCTCCAGAGCTACGGCTAGGTGTATTGTCTGCGCGTCTCCACGCATTTCCAATGGAGTGAAGACGTAGGCCTAGCTCTAGACAAGAGATTCGGATACAGCCAAAGTCACAAAGGCGGACGTGCCATAATTTGCAGGCTCCCATTGGACGATCGCTGAAGCTGCGCGTCAACTTCCGGTTCCATGGTTCCACGTAAACAGCGATCAATGCATGTAACTCTATGTGCAGTGGGCGTGGTTTAAACTGAAGTGACGCCACATTTACGAACCGGAGTAGCGCAAAAAAATTTCTGCTTGCGCGGTTAGTGCAGAAAGGAGATCCATAAGCGCAGAATTCTGCAGTAAGCAGCGTCTTGAAATTGGGCCCAGTCCATCGTGGGTTAAAAATTCAGTACAGCATCTTGCAACTTTGTGTGTGTGTAACGGGGCCAATGGGGCTCTGGTAAGACGCAGTGGGTCAGTAAATTGAGTGGACATTGCCAGGATGTGCGGTCAGTATCAGCCGGCTTACGAGGAACTGTCTCGCGATCTGCCTGCAGTTAAGCATGTGGAGGGGTTGCAGAAGGATTGGACGGACGGATCTCCAAGGAATGCGCCATGCCCAATAATCATGATCAGTGCTTTGAACAAACGACAATAGTGCGGCGGGCCATTTCATCCCACTAACAAAGACATCGTAGACAGGACAGACCCTCTCGGGCATTAATTTTGCTCTGTATTAACAATCACCGTCCGCAGCAGACATCTGCAGTCCTACCTGGCTTGCAAACCGAGCCCATGTCAGTGACCATGTCTACACCCTCCTCGGAATGCAGCGTCGACTCTGAGCAGCATTGCGAGATTAGGAAGCTTTGGTCGAGCAACAATAGACTGTGGTCCGATGATCTAACACCACAGATTCTCGACAGTTTGCTCAAACTGCTAAAGAGCTCAGCAAAATTGTTACTGGGTTATCTTAAAAATAATGACGCCATGAACTGGAACAAGAAGTGGGGATTTTGTATATAATGAAAATGTTGTTAAAGGTTAAAACATAGTCGATCTTGTGAACGGCATTTTGAAAAGTAAAACACGCTTGGTTGCATTCGGAATCCGGTATTTTACGCGCGGTTTCAGGCGTGGTTTCAGGCGTGGTTTCAGGCGTGGTTTCAGGCGTGGTTTCAGGCGTGGTTTTAGGCGTGGTTCCACGGGTGGAGGAGGGGCCTGATTGTGTCTAGCACCCCTCAAAAACAATGCAAAAAATAAATGAAAAAGGCTGGGAAATGTTGAATTTGCAGTAGCGAAAGTTAAAGGTTACGTCACCTGCGAGCGGTATAGCCCCCCAAAATACCCCACTGTCTCACGTGCCTGCGTGGTTTAGCGAAATCTACTGTACCCAGAAATATTGTCGGAAAGGAAGCACTACGAAGCATCGTTAGGAAATAGGAGTAGATTGGTTGGGTTGAAAAACGATTACTCCATGAAATTCCGAACCCCGTTTCATCTTTAAACAGCTTAATCGACTCGGTAGCGGCCCGGAATTGTATCTAACCTATTACGAACAAAGAAAAGAATTCAATGAGAAAGTCTGTGATACCAAAGATGCCATGGCATATTCCCAATAGAAAAGACTGCTTAATTTCTCGTGAAATAATACGAGTTTTTTTTAGAACAGGGTAACTTGGTTCCGCGAAAGCACGAAGAAGCCGAAAAATTTGAAATAGCCGTCGACTGGGCTGGGCAAGCAATAGATACTGGGAAGAAAAATCCCCGATTTTGTGATCACCCTTCAAGATCTATGTGTTCACGCTGCCATGGGAAGCCGAAGTCAAGAACGAGAACTGGACACCGGCGGAGGGCGCATCACTCGCGAAATTGAGAATCGGATTCCTACACACAGAAAGGCACGCGAGAGGACGGTTTTCTCCAACTTCGATTTTGTGCCCAAATTGGCCATCCCCACCGGGCAGTAAGACATATGGTAGATAGCCAAGGAGAGGGGGCGTGAGTTAACAGCGACCCTTCAGAATTGATTTGTTTGTGGTCGCTGTTCGTCGCTCCATGATCTTGCTGAAGGAAACAAACTTGACGCCAAAAGCCAACTTTGAAGAGTTTACCTAGAAAGCAAGGCTATCAGAGTGGCTTCTCTTTCGCTCTGCAGAAAAGCCAAAGATTCAAATCCGTCTATCAAAGTCGAAATATCGTCTCTGGTGATCGGGAAGGTGTATGGAAGGGGAGTCCCACTCCTAAAATGTGTTTTTAACAGCTCACCTTTCAAGTAGTCCAAGACTTGTCCCACAGTTTTCAGCTCTTCCGCTTTTTCGTCTGGGATTTCCACCTCTGCAAACAAGATCACATTAATTTCTGTCAAGATCATCAACCAACCGACGGACTGACCAACAGCCTTCGCGCAAACAGGGATTGAACCAAAATAAGATTGGAAATAAGAAAAAGAACAGTATAATTAAAGTATAAAGCAATCAAGAAAAGGCAAAATTCTAGGTAAGAGCACAACGATGGGAAGGCACGAAACCCCCTAGAAAAAAAAACACACACAAATGCAACACCAGGAGCGTACCCCGCACCCCGATATTTGCACGCCCTACCGACGTTCGCACGGTTCGATGTTTAAAGTTCAGGAAAATCCCAGGCCCAAGACGGTCTTTCAACCTTATTCTCCCCATCGTACTTTCCCGAAAGTTCCTCATCATCAACCGAAAATTTCGTAAAAGCTTTCTCTCCTTTTGTTGTAAAGAGATGGGGACTTGATGCCAAGACAACACAAAGCAGCGCGCCAGCTGTCCCTCGTGGTTTTTTTTTTGGAGAAAACACGGGATGAGTCAACGGTAAAGAGTGAGTAGCACCACCTTCAGACTTTGGAACCAAAATGGCTGCTCATGTTTGGACTACAGCATGCAGCTATTTGTGTCAATATTGCTCATGTGCACGGACTCATAATGCGCCATTACGGTCTCCAACGATTGAGACATTCGTCGTAACTCTCTCTATAAACTTTGGCTGTGCCTTTCACGGGGTCCGTCCATGATGTACCTGTTGGCACGTACGAGTGGGCGTAGATTGGCGACGAGTACTCACTGCGTATGGGGGAGGGGTTCTGAAGCAACGCGCACGACGCACACAAAATAGTTACGCCCAATAGGGCGATTCCCAATGGTGCGCCTCCAAGAATTTGCAACGCATTGACCAATCGCAAGGCGCAAAATCTGTCGACCCTTTCCAAACACGCATTGGGTCGACAGATTTCGCGCACTGTGATTGGACAATGCGTTGTAGGCTCTTGGAGGCGCGCCGTTGTGAAACGCCCGTATTTAGCTCGACAAATTGTACTGAAATCTATGTATGTCATAAAAGTGATACTACTTGGGTAGTAAAAGTATCAGCTTTTATTCACCAAAATCGTCAGCACACACCACTTTATCTTACTAAGGGTCTACGCAATACCCGTGGAACAAGTCAAAGCATGTAATGTGCATACGTACAAGAAAATGTAGGCGTCTAAGCCACTGCATGCTTAGTGGGTACAAAACAATTTTTTGCGTACGTACTTGCCAGGACGGCTTCATACAAAAAAGTTGAAGCAGAGAAATATGCAAAATGGAAAGGACAATGACAGCACGATGCGACGGGCGACTGCACGACGCGACGAACGACGCAACGAGAATGACAATGTAACGACGCGATGGCATAATCCAAAGGAGCCGTCATGCAATGGTATCGTACGGTTTCGTGGCCTATGGGAGAAACAAGATTGTTATGTCAGATCTTTGCCAACGTTTGTGTTGGGCAGGCCTAGATCTCAGACCTACCGAATTCCTCCTCGAAAGCCATCACGAGTTCCACCGTGTCTAGACTGTCAGCGCCAAGATCTTCCACAAAACCAGCTTCCGCAGTGACCTGGTCAATTAAGGGTTACACACGTTCATTCAGTGATAATTCTTGTGGGTAAAAATAATGCAGATCAGTGCTATCAGCTCGTTCATACGCCGATTCATAAACTCTAAGCAAGTTCGAGCTGACGCGGTGTCAGGTTCTTTCCAGCCTTTTTTTCAAATGCCAAAGTGACCCACTGGCTCTATCCACAGACTCCGTCTGAAAAGGTAAACCCCAAACAAGTTCTTAAAAATGAGTTCTGAAAAATTGCATTAAAGATCGTGTTTCACTTAAAATAGGAAACGAAAATGGGAATAAAAAAGTACTCACTTTCGCCTCATCGACGCCTAGTTGTTCCACAGTTATCTTAACAACCCTTTCCTGAATAGTCTGCAGGGTGGATGAAAAAGTGTTTTGAATTCCATCGGTGTTTCGTCTTTCTACTGCGCATTTTTAAATATACAGCTTGAATTCTGTCTCTGAAGACGCTTTCAGTTGTGCGTACTTAAAAGTTGACTTTCCCCACAACCCTTTTCCGGCACGCTACACTAAACGTCCACGTTTGAAGCAACTGGCAGCCCTCCTGATGGCATTATTTTTTAGTCTAAAAGTTTTGGGTTAATAATAAAATCTGCGAAGTCGATTTATGGGGGATTCGTGATCATCTGTCCACAGAAGAAAACCTTATTTGAACATTATTAAAATGCAGTCTTTGCCATTTATCCGTCCGTGATCCGTGAGCCTTTTATCCGTCCAGCAAGACAAATACGAGCAAAGCATTTACAGATATATTTTGAGAGCGGTTGACCGGATACTGAGGGCTCTGAGAAAGGCTGTGGTTATTTCAGGTTCGAAGTATAATCTTTCAAAATTCAAAACCTGCAATAAATTATCAAGTCAAGAAAGTTAACAAAGACAGTCCTTCAAAGTTTTTATTTTAGGCGCCTCGTAGTAGCTTGACGGAACGACGAAGGGGAAGTGACTTAGAAACATCCATTTTGGCAGATACTTTGGCAATAGAAAACCATCTCTGAACGTTCAATCTGCTCATGTTCTGCAATCTGAGAAGCAGTTGGAACTTTAACCACACGTTGGCAGTATCATGGCAAACAGCTGTTGCCTACTTTTAGAGATCACTGCGACGTGATATATCTTCCGTCTTCTCTCATAGAGTGCAGAAAAGTAGAAAAAAAAAACATGTCCACAATGTTAGTAGTGGGGGGGGACTGCTCAGCACACTTTGACCTTTGATCAAAAAGGGAGAAGGTCATAAATATGCATAAGTATAATAATAATATGATATTGATATGAATAGGAATGAGGTGTAAGAAAACCTTTTGTGCATTCACTGAAATCTAATCAAAATAACAAAGAACAGCCTCTATGGCGCAAGCCACGCATAACCTATCTGTCGACGCCCAAGCTAGAGGAAATATGGGTGCGTTC
>NW_019091416.1:2435683-2452245 GCF_001949145.1 Acanthaster planci
ATCATTGTTAAGTCAGAATGCTCTTTTATCGATATATTAATTTGTTGGTTGCCCTGTCAAAAGAGGGCGCTGTTCAGTGGGCACACTATATAGAAATTTCAGCTTACTTCACTGAGTCGCCATGTAATTTGGGTTCAGGACACACGTTATCCCAATGTCGAAAGTGGGATTCATTTAATGCATTATTTAAATTTACTTTATTGGCTCTAATGGTTTTTTATGGGTATTTCGGGATAGGTTTGAGTATTTAATGGGGTCGAAAATACAACAAAAGGAGAGACAATTTACAAAGTTACGACTGTAAGCTCATGTCAAGGTAGAGGGTTTATTGCGTATAATCGGGCGTCTTGCACGTGTACACCTATACACAAGGTTATTATCATCCATCCTGTTAATCGTTTGTAGTTCGGTGATTACTTAAATTGCGTTAATTTAATTAGATTAACAAGTTGCCGTTGTTGGTTCATGTTGTTAATTTGTAACTGTTAAAGGCCAAACTCTGCTCATTGGTGTACTTTTTGTGGACAGATTAAATCGTGTTCAGCGTGTTAAGCATATCCGTTATCGCCAGCTCACAACTTAAGTTCATTGTGTGGACATCCGTCATCCGTCACAATCATAGGCATCTGTTACATCGTAATGAAAAATTAATTGTGTAGTTACGTAATTGGACAGAAAAAAATACTCACAGTGCTTACTATATCGGGGGAACTGCTCTCCGGAGAAAAGAGACAGGACAAAAAGTTCTTGTGTAAAAAGACATTAACGAGGAATTCATCAACATGTTTCTAAAACGTGATTTGACAACAGAACTGAACCCAAAATATAAGGACCAAAATCCAATCTACAGTAAACCTAAAAGCCCAAGAAAATAAAAGAAGTATACGAAAACCAACCGCTGAAATTTATCCGGATCAAGGGCAGATCGAGTAACTTTTTTTGGGGGGCGGAATTGTTTTTTTCGAGGGGACAAACAGTTTGGAAATTCTTTAGGAACATTTTAGGGGTTTGTAGTCACTTTTGGGACAAAAGAGGAAACGAAAACCATTTTCTAGACCCGATTTGTCGCCCGAATGCGCGTTTGGAAAGAGTCGACAAATTTCGTGCGTTGTGATTGGCCAACGCGTTGGAAACTCTTGGAGGCGCACTATTGTAAATTGCCCGTCATGTGAAGTTTGAAGTCGGTCAGAGGTATGGTTTTTTATGTTCATTTAAAGTTCGTGGCTAAATATTGCCAGTACGCGTGCGTTGAGCACCACCAGTGGACAAAAGTACAATTTTTTTGCTGACAAAAAATTTTGAAAAATGCACGCTGCGCGAGAACAGTATGTTCGATTTTTGCCAAAATGGCGTCAAAATGACAGCAAAGAGCTACTCTAAAAATCCTAAAGGTTCAACTCCTGAAAAAAATGCACTGCGGCAATTTCGGAAAAATATTGAGGGGCGGATTCCGCCCCAGGCTCTTTTAGAGTTAAATCAATCGGCAGGAAGGAAATGGCTGAAAAAAAATTGATGATAATAATGAACAGACGGAATAAAATATGCATTCATACGCCGACAAGACACTCACTTATGACTCGATCGCAAGAAAAAATGGTTCTGTGCAAGGAGTATCAGAGATCAAAAGTTCACTTTCAACGTCCGATTAAGTCAGATACTACGGCAAAAACGCTGTGGCTCATAAATAAAAAGTCTACCAGAACGTTCCTTTCAAAATGGAAAGACAGAGTCACCGTATAGCTTACTTTGACGATTCTCGATGTGCACAATCGGAGTACTAATTACACACGTTTGGAGAGAAATTCTGAAAACACCATATTCAAATGATTGCAAAAGAATCACTGTTTATTAACTCATTAATTCTTTCATGGCTTTAATTTAATGCATCCTACAAATAATTATTCAGACCAGTGCATCAAGACAATAAATAGTGACAGAAGGGGCAAAGTCAGTTACAGCAAGGGCATCTGGCGTGAAATATTCGAAAAATTATGGATATACTTCAGAGATACCGTATTATATTAACCTAAACAGTTTAAACCCTCACATTATCGAGGCGGACAGGGATGAAAGTACAATTTGCGAGTCGAGCTGTCAGAGGTATGCATGACCTCGTGAACAATGGACGGTACTTTGGATGGCGGCCGAAACAGCGTGTGCTTTCCAATTTTCACCTCCACTCTGAAAACAAAACAATAATTACAAAATACATCTCTTCTCCAATCACTGACCCCACGGGTCTTTACCTGTGATCTTTCCAAACAATTCTTCCGCACTCTGCCTTAACCTGGACCGTTCTTGGTCTTCTGGAAATGATCTTATCCAAATAATAGCAGGCAGATAATGCCTCCCCAAAATACAACAGCTTTAAAGAAATATCCTGTCTACAGTAATCTCAGAGAGATTCACCATCAACACCCCTTTCCATCTCCCCCTTTCACTGTCTTGGACAGAGCTATATTTCGTCTTATCCTGAGCTGCTGCTCTACAAGTTACTTCATCAGCTAAGCCAACTTCCAGGTGACTAATATGCTCCTATACTGCTCCCTGCTTCTCCCTAAGATCTTTCTTTCCTGAAAGACAGTCTTGTGAAGCGTGATGTCTTCCTTATGTCCCTCTAGATCACGGACGTATATAAAAAAAAACCTGGACTTGCAACGCCTTTGTATGAAAAAGAAGCCAACCAGCGGCCATTTTACCGGAGCCGAATACAAATGCGTGGGCTGGCTCCCTTCTATTGACGCCAGGGAGAACAAAGGCGGGCATTGTCGGGCAAGTTTAGTATTCGGCTCGGTAAAAAGGCCGCTAGTGGATTCAATGATCTCTATAAGCTGATTAAGGGCACCGGTAGTGCAGATTTTTTTTTATATACGTCTGTGCTCTAGATGGCCAAAAAATTATTCATTATCGTTTTGCTCCTCCTTAAAGGCCTTTTACTTCTACATTATTTTCTAGCAGATCTAGAATAATCTACTGTGGTTTATCACTGAATTATTGTTTCGAAAGTCACCGCATCTTCCGCCAGCTTTTGCTTGACCTCACCTTCTTGATCACATTCTGTTTTTTTTTTCTATTTCACAGCTTCTGAAAGCCTCGAACTTACTCAACAAAACCACCTCTTTTACTTCATGCCACTTTCTCAATGTTCCTCTAGGTCTACTTTGCCTACAGTTGTGTATCCTTTTCTTATCAAGATATCGCTGCATCCGCCATCGCCAGTCTCCTAACGGGCTTCTCCTCGTCTTGTTTAAACATCTTCTAGAGATCTTTAATTGATAAGTACCTGCCACACAGGAAGTAATCTGAGAAATGGGTTTGCGGGTACACCATGGAATCAATCTCTTTGGACGAGGTGTGGTTCTTAAAAGAACCGGTGAGTATAAACTTTTATCACCGGTTCTTTTAAGAACCGCACCTCGTCCAAAGAGATTGATTCCATGGTGTACCCGCAAACCCATTTCTCATGTCTCATCCACCATGCAAAGCTTCAAATCTTACTTAGGAAGTAATCTGTAGCTGCTTTTCTTCCAGTGTCTGCCTACAGCTGCAACTCATCAAAGACCCCTGGCTTCTTGATCCTTTTCCTGAAGGAGCCTCAAACCATCGACTAAGATACTATCTGACACTCCTATCTTATTAAGTCTTCAAACAAATGTTTTGAGTAATACAGAGCAAACAACGCAGCAACAAAAGTCACTTTTTATCAACAATTCGGCTATAAAGAGAATACCCCTTGGTTCCTCAAAACTTGTGTACGCAATGGTCGAGCAACTCACTAGGGGTGCAGAACACCTACTTCACTCACATGACGTGGTTACAAAATTGTCTTATTGCACTGTTCAGTTGGTCCCGTGTTAGCATGGCGGTCAATCCAACGGTAAAGTTTGGATCGTGCTCTCGTTTCTCAGTCCTTTTAATCGCGTATTATTAGCAACTTCCTGGAACAAAAATGAATGCAAATGAAAGCTGTGTTGCCTGTGTGGACATCATCTTGGAATCTGAACGTCAGCGCAGCAAGTGAAAACAGCCACCTACTACGGCCAGGAAATCTGGATGGTGGGGAGGTGTTGTAGCGACATTCTATCTACAATACATATGTCTGATTCTCTAGCCTTCTCAAAGTCCACTTTTAAATGACTGTCTTGTACGACGCCATCTGTAGCTCCCGTCTCATTCTGTCCGCCTCCAGCTGTCGGAAGTACTCTGTGTCCTCATCTCGGTACATCTGCTCCTGGAAGACACGCACCTCTTGCTCCATCTTCCGTCTCATGTCTCGCTTCATCCCCTCCATCACCTGCCGGACAAAGACACAGGTGGAAGTAAACTGAAGGAAGTGTTTCAGAACGTTGGCAATTTCTGTTTCACCAACCTATCCCAAACCTAGTCTGCCCAGTCAAACCCAACCCATCCAATCCTATGGTTCCCTAACCCAGCACATCTCACCCCATCCCAACCTATCTCAACCCCACCAAACCTACCCCAACAACGCAATGCAAAGCAACACATCACATCCAACCAAACCAATCCCACCAATCCAACCTATCTAAGCCCAACCAAACACATTTCAACCTAACCAGCAGCCCCCAAAACAACAGGAATGCATTTAATCGCCACAGGTTAAACGGTAACGTAGCTAAACAAAGTAGTAGAAATTGATGAATCTCAGAGTTGAATTATTCCGTTCCTTCCTCCACCACACACAATACAGCATGTGCAACCTTAGGAAATCTAATCTGACTGACTGATCAACCACTAACCTTTGTCTGAGCTCTGTCCCTGGTCTGCAGGTCATGTCTCTCCTTGGAAATGGCCTCCGCCAGCATGCTGAACTGATTACGATAGCTGGAGGAATAGTTAATGAAATATTCACTACCAAAAACTATTCCTTACAACCAGCAAAATATACATACTTTGTAGAATATCCGTAACTTTTGACATAAGCTCTCGTCTGCTTTAGTCTATAGAGGATTTTCAGTCGCATGATTTTTGACGGTCAGCGTTCAACTTACACAGATGTGCGTGGAAACACACGCACCTTCAACGTCTCTCAACATTCTGGCGTAAATGAAATTGCCAACTGAAATACACAGATTCAAAAATTCATGTGCTACCGCCTACTTGGAACGTTTCCTGAACTGCTTTTGCTCGTCAAGTGAGTTATACATTTTTATGTAACTGTTTGATATTACATTTCAATATAGTCCATATATATTTACCAGTCAGGTAAATAGCAAACCATTGATTACAAAACCATGTGCATTCACTCTGTAAGGCTTCTGATCAGTGGTGATGCAAACAGAATTCTTACAGTGCTGTACAGTATTCTGATAATGCTATTTGCTATCATGCTTACGATACTATTCATTAATATCATAGTGACAGTGTGCTGCATTCTAATGATAGCATGGTATTCTAATGCATGGTATTCTAATGGTAGTTTGTGGTTAGTCTTATGGCAATGTGTGCAATACTGCGAATAGTATTGTAAGGATACTAGTTCTCTAATGAATCTATCTCATCCTGCTGTCTCTTTGCTGCCTCTTCGCGCTTCTCCCGCGCATACTTTCGCAGGTCACGGATTCTGGCTTTCTGGATATTTAGCCCGTCTTCAAAGAGCTTCTTGAAAATCTGCTCACAAAAAAAAGAAGATGACAAGCTCAAAGATGAGCCATCTGCAGAAATGCAGAGGAAATATTTATCCTCCCTAGAATCTCACGGCCCATATGAGACCAGCTGGCAGCACAGGGACTATGTCTCTATCTAAGTCTCTGCCTCTGACACTGCAACTGCTCAGCCGCTCTGAGTGGGAACAAGAGAGGGCGTGTTTTGACACGGAAACGACGGTCCTTTGGTGGGAACTCACCCGTGAGTGCACGTTTCTGCACATTAGTGTGGAGAGTAAGTGCAACCAATTATGTCGGATTGTATGGTCTGTCCGTGTGCGCCAAGTGCATGCACTAGGCAGTTGAAGAAACTTCCACAAGCCTGTCTCTTCCTTGCTGGTAAGGGTGCACTTCAACTCAGGGTGGATAGGCCTACACATCAACTTGGAGTATGAACTGAATTCAAGTAACTGACCCTCTTAGTAAGGTACAGTTAAATGCTCCTCTAGCAGAACACGACTTGAGTCACGGAATTAAAGAGAGGTTAAAAATTAAGGGTTAAAAATTATGCCAAGCTGAGGTGAAACCAAGATTTGGAAACCTCCTACAGAACTAAGATGGTCTGTGTCCCTAAGCAAGACATTTTACTGTATGTAATGCTTCTCATCAGTCCAAGAGCAATTGGCATATCTCCCAGGACAGCATGATTTGGCCCACTGTCACCTTACATTACAAGCTGCAAAGACCTTTTGACGAGTGGATGCTTCCAAGGCTCGTTCAGGTCATTTGTTGTGTCATTATCGACTTTGACCTGACCTGCTCCTCCCTGGTCCGTCTCTTCATCAGGCGCGACCTCGCCCGCAGCTGGAACTCATCGTAGTATCTCCTGGCGCGGGCATTCACCTGCCGCTGCTCTTGCATCTGACGTTGCATGGCTTGCTCGTTGGACCTTCGCTCTCTTATCTCTCGCTGAAGAATAGGGACAAAAAGTCATAACAAACAAGATTAAACATGAATTACTTCGTTTAGCTTTTGGAGGGGGAGGTGCACCAAAACTTGACGGCAGGTAAGAGATGGGCAAAGCCTGAAAAGCCAATCATTTCAAACATCGTACTTTTTAATCAAGAACATTTTCAATTGTTGTTGCAACTGTCTCGTTGATGGATGGAATGAACAAACCAGACTGACCATCCTCTGGTTGTGTGCCAGCTCTTTCTTCATGATTCTTAGGAGGATCTCCTGCCGTTTTTCTGCTTCTTCCCTCTGAACAAACAAAATTAGCATAAAGTGATAAATATAAGCAAATAAAATACGGAAAGTGAATTTCGATCAAATAACTCAGCTGATTATGCAATGGAACACCATTTTGAGGGTGGGGCTTTGGGTTGGGTATCACGCTGGTCATTTCAATTTTGCTTCACAACAGAACTGAAAATCATAACAAGTTAAAAAGGGGCAAAATTATTTTGTGCATGAAACTGTGGGGGATATATTTGTTCAGGGAGCTATGGCCGCGTGGAATAATTCTTCATAGAGCCACACCTGAGGCAGAATATTTGTTTATGGCGCCACTGCTGACAGGAATATTTCTTATGAAGCCGCAGATGAGGGGGAATATTATGTATAAAACTGTTGCTGAGGGGAATATTTTGTTCATCAGCCACTGTTGAGGGTAATATATTCCCTGCTAAGGGGAAACGTTGTTCATTGGCCACTGTCGAGGGTAATATCATTCCTGCTGAGGGAAATATTTTTGCAGGAAGCACCGACCTTCAGCTGTGTCTTCGTCTTCTTGTACTGCTGGTCCACGCCCATCTTGGTCAGCTGCTCCATCTGCCGCATCTGCTTGGCCCACATGTCGTGGGCTGTCTGGGGCGAGACGTGGAGGAAAGGGAACTCCTGCATGACGGTGGGGAGCATCTCATCTTCTCCAATACTCACTGCAGAAGAGGACAAGGATTGCTCACTGGGAAACATGAGGCATTACTCACTGATAAAGACGATTACACACTAGTAAAGGCAATGGATTACTCACTGGGAAAGACAATGGATTACTCACTATTGAAGACAATAGATTACTCACCAGGGATTATTCACTGGGAAGGACATTAAATAATTCACTGGGAAACATGATGAAATACTCACTGGGAAGAACAGTGGATTGTTCATTTGGAAAGAGAATTGAGTATTTATTGGGAAAGACAAGAGAACAAAGGAGATGTCTGCTCACATCTCTTATGTCTGTGCATGGTGGGACTTGCCGAGGCACTCCGTTTGCGCTTGGACCTCAGGCCTCTGGTGGCGGCGCGAGATGGTCTCTCTGTTGTTACTTTGAGATAGAAAGAAACAAGAAATACACCTTGCAATCACGAAAATGCATCCTTGTAAAGACAACTTTCACCACTTTGTGCCGGGGTTCCCAGTACCAGAGATCTTAGGTTTATACGCATAGCTGGGGGTACGAAATCAGGCAAAGGAGTTGGGCTTCGTAAGAAAAGGCTGTACTTGGAACAAAAGACTGAGCTGCTGGGAATTACTAACATTTTTTCAGTTGTCAATAGCGGAGGTAATCTGTCAGTGTTTTGAAACAGTATACCACTATTTGTGGCATTCAGGGAAAGTGGATTATCACCTGGGACAAAAGTGCTCCAGCGGTGAGTGATACAATACCACTGCATGCTAATCTGGCCACATTTGAAAAGACACCAACAGAGCACTGGGCCAATTTCGGGAACAAAGGAAATTACGCAACACCGCACAATCTGGGCTCTCTTTACAAGGCAGCAGGCCTGGCTGAAATACTCTGGCCTCAATAGCTGTTGCCTGTCAGATTAGAGTAGCCCACCAGACATGCATTCGTGTGGGTGTAAACGTCCAGTAAATGAAGTTATGAATTTTTGAAGAATTTTGAAAACAGAAAATCTTGAAAATCCCCCGGGAACTCATCATGCAAATTCTAATTAAGCCCGGCAGCATATAGTTATAAAAGTGCCGTACACTGACTTTGAATCATGGTATTTTTTCCTGGAGACTATTTAGGAGTCTGCCTTAGCCATAAGATTTTGGGATGAAGAGAAATCCATGAGACATCAGAAATAATGTGACTTTTGAAGGGTTTTAATAGCTAGTGAGGCATGACCTAAGTTTAAAATGGTTTACGATCCTGCAAATCTTGCAATTGGGCTGTTATACAAATCTAATAAAACAGCAAAATGTGAATGATTAAAACTATAAAATCCAGAATCTTGATGTCCAAATATCCTGACTTTGAAAAATCCTAAAAATCCTAAAACCTGTGTTACTTAACCACTTCATGCCGGGGTCATTTTTCAATGTTAATGATGGTGGGCCAGCACGACTATCATTTTTTCCATTTTCAAAATCCTTCAAAAATTCATCATTTCATTTAACGGTCGTTCATAGCCGCACGAAGTAATCTTTAGGCACTACTCTACTTTAGGCACTAAGTTGACATGTGACCTTCACTGACGCCCGAGTATTTCAGCCAGGCCTGCAGCCTTGTAAACAGAGCCCAGATTGTGCGGTGTCATATAACTTTCTTTTGTTCACAAACCTGGCTCAGTGCACTGCTGACCTCTTTTCAATAGGGGCCAGATTAGCGTGCAGCGGTGCTGTGTGGCTCATCGCTGCGGTGGTGGAGCGATTTTGTCCCCGGTGGTAATCCGCTCGCTATAAATGCCCCAAACCCTGGTATACGGTTCAAAACAAGGCTGGATTATCACCACTTTTGAGAGTGAAAAATGTCGGTAATGCCCAGCAGCCTGGTCTTTTGTTCGGAGTACGGTCTTTTGTTACAGGGCCCTGTTTCTTTTTTCTGAGTTCGGAGACCCCGGCCACGCATATAAACCATACGTCTCCGATTCCGGAGTCCACGGCAGGAAGTGGTTAAAAATGTGTCCAGTTTTATTTCGCACAAAATTATTTCAAAATTCCAAACGACCTTTCTGAATAATAATACTGATTTACAGAACAAACAAGATGACAATGCCTACCATTATATTTCTGTGCTGGCTGGTAATTGCTGGTCTTAGGACCACTGAAAACCTTCCTGTATTCTGCATCCTGGAAAAGGGCATGATTGTCCAAAAGAAACTGTCATCCGTTTTTTACGGTTGTGTGTCCAACATAGAAGGAAATCCTCCAATTTCTAAAAATATTTGAAACTGTCTGAAATTTTTTTAAGCAATGTTATTGATTTTTGGCCACATGGTCAAAGCCACTTGTACCTAAAAGGGTTATCCGCTCCGAGCGGGAAAAAAAGGAGGGAATACATGAATTTGGCAGTCGTTGGGTGCAAACTCAAGCCATTGACCTGGAGTATTTTGAGTAATCACAATAAATTTATTCTGGAATGTGTGGTATTCGTGTGTACACTGAACACGTGCATGCATCCTTACATAACTATACTTGTGGGGTATTTCCTTTGTTCTCGTGTACAAAACTCCAACACAACACAGAAAAAATTTCAAATCACTCCAACTTAAACCAAATTCACTCTCCTGGGTTAAAATTCTTCCGAATGTCCCTTATATAAAACACTTCAATGGCAACGGATTTTTACCCATCAAAAATTTCCCCTTTTTGAGCTATTTCCAAATATCAGTTTCGTGAAATTCTTGTGGGGTACCAATTTTGGTACCCACAAGGTAAAAACTGGCCTTGTGGGGTACTTCTCATTGTTCCGGTACCCCGCAAAGCCCCATGTATAAGTGCAAGATAACCTGGTTGGACAACTTCATACCATATATGTCTTTCTTTTGCCGGTGAGGGCGCACTTCAACTCACGACAGATACCAAAATGGATACTCCCCGGGGAGCTGAGATGTTTCAGGAATGTTTCTGGTGCGGACAAGCGGGGTTAAGTCTTAAACCCCAGCAGTGGTAGATATGCACCCAGTGCAAACATAGTCTTCGTGATTACTTGTTAACTTTAACTCAGAAATCAATGCTGCTCCTTACCTGTTTATTTAAGACTTTCTTATTCCGGTCCAGTTGCTTCTTGAGACCGCTCTTGGCTTCTTCAAGATTGCTCTTATAAACATAGCGCAGGACCTATAAAACAAATATCAAACTTTGTGACAAAGAAAATTTAAACATATACTGCTGAACATTTTCATTTCAATGACTAATGAAAAAAGAGCAATTTTCCTTTCAATTGTCCTCCACACATTTTTAAGGGGGTAATTCAAACTGACCATTGTATCACTCCATGCTCGGGGCTTGGAAGGCCCCCTGCTTCAAAGAGGAGTGCCTTGTTTTCATGGTTGAGCTTATCAAGATCTGGGTCAACTGACCACTGTCGAAGACACTCTATCACAGCTGTTTTGGCTAGTACGTACGAACAGAGGCTGCCGGTCATAAGAATCTCAGAATCTTAGACAGAGTTCCTTCTAAGTTCTATATTTGATGTGGTTGGACAGTTTATCCCTTCAGAGCTCTACCTCTAGGATACTATAAGTCAGTGCCCAGCTGGGGTAGATAGGGAGCATCATTTGACAATCCAGGTAATCAAGTAACGACCTAGACTATAAGAGGAAAGAAAACTGCTGGAGAGAAGTATTCTACAAAGTGGAGCACATTTTAGAAAATTCACTTGGACTACATTTAAAACAATGGAAATTGCTAACTGTATAGACCTTTATCTTGCGGCAGCCATTTTGCTTTTCTATCATAAAGCAATTCAACCAAACTGAGGCTGAAGGAAAAATAGTCTGTTCCATTTTATCAACATGAGAAGTTGTATTACTATTGCCAATGGGTCTACGGGGAACAAGACAAACATGGCAGCATCATGATAAGGTCTATCCGCTCCAAGCGGAACAAAAGAGGGCGTGTTTTTTTGGTACTCACCACAAAGGCGCGCCATGAGTGCGCAAGTATATGCGCATTTGATGCGGAACGCGCTGAGTACATGTAACTAATTTATTCCGGCAAGTATGGTCCTTGCATACACGCAGCACGCGTGCAAGAACCCGCTTGTAACCACCTGTCTTTCTTTCGCCGATTGGGGGCGCACATCAGCTCGGGGCGGATTGTCAGGGTGTACAGCCAGGAGATACTCACCTCCTTCTGCCTAGAGTGCTTCCGGTTCTCCTTGTTCAGCCTCTTCCTGATCCTGCTCATTGGGCCTGTCGCGTCCGCCTCCAGGGCTTCCTCAAACCGCACTCTGTGACTGCGAGTCCTGGCTACGGGCAGGAGCACGCTCTTTGGCCGGAGCTGAGGGCGCTGTTTCTTGGCTATGGAGGCGGCTGCGGCAGGCTTGCGGCGGGGTCGCAGGTGATAAGGCTGGTCCCGCTGCTCTCCGATGTAGTGCGTCTGCTTGTAGTTGGTACCCTGCTGGTAGTCCACTGCCGTATCGCTGCACTGGGATAAGGCATCTGAGTCTGAATCAGCCTCACTCTCGCTGCTTTCACGCCTAGTAGAAAATAAAGCGACAGAAAATTGTCAAAATCTTATGAAATGGTATCTACAGACACTGATTCAAGAATATGACAAATGAAACTTCAGTGTCATTTTTCAAATCCGTTTTTACAATTACCCTACGATCAGAAAGCCCACTCTCAATTGGTTTTCAAATGCCATGATGAGTTTAGCAGGTTTGCCCAGTTCTCATGAGGCATTTAAAGAGAAAGGAATAGAGGAAGAGCCTTACATGAACCGGGATGTGACTGGCTCGAGTTTCTCACGAAAGAAGGATCGCTGGGATCTGTCCCTCTCGTCATAATCATCGACGAAAGCCACTCGTCTCGGCCGTGGAGGCAAATGACCTTCCTGCATTGTCACAGAGAGGTACAAGTCAACTTTTGAAGACTTTCAACACTTATTATTTAATTCCTAAACAGATTACAGTAAGAAGAGTGAGTCCGGCAAATCACCTCACTTGAGTTTCCCACAAGGACCCTTTAATCCCTTCACGGCAGGATTATTTGGACCGTGACTGCTGGGCTGTGGTATGCCCTGAATGGAGGGCTTTGTCCAGCAGCAGGCCCCATTGAACCAGCAGCTGCATGGTGAATAGACTGTATGTGTGGTGTGCACTACTCCTCGCACAACGGTGCGGTGGTAGTAGCAGTCCTCCGTAGCGAAGGGTTTAACAAATACGTCATTAATTGCTGAACAGCCTAGTATACATTGGAACCCCATTTAAATCCACTGGGCAGCAAGTGGTTAAGGAGGCACGGTTAAGCTAGCTATGTGTTACCACTTACTGCACACATAATGCTGACCAATGCAAGAAATGGAAGTTTGCAAGCCTGGATTTGGCAAACGGAAAATAAATTTTCCTAGTGGAAATCTTCGGCCCCAGATCTATACCTCTCTTCTGTTAAGACGATCGCCTGGCCAATGCTCCGCATCTTTGCTGTAGATGGTCCTCTGTTTTCTTGGTGGCTGGTAACCGTCCTCCGCGGGCGGGACCTCGACGGATGCCACTCTAGTGGGGGGACTGCTTGAGGGTCTGCGCCTGGACAGTGCCGGGTATGTGGACCGCAGCGTGGCCGGGTAAGTATGTCGGGGTCTGGAACCAGTTATATCATCAAAGGTGATGTCATCGTGTCCTGCGAAGCGTTCATGCCATGAGGGTGCAACTGAGGTCAAATGAGTTACCAATGAAAAAGACAGGGAAAAATTACAAACACAAGGTATGTATTAATTTCTTACGAGAATATCATTGAAACAAGGACTGTAGAATATCTTTGCATTTCCATACGTCTTACTAACACTGCATTCTACTGGCCTTCTTGATTACATAACAACTATTCAATCTACCTCTTCCACTATCCACACTTGAATCGTTAAGGCATTATTTGCAAATCCAAGCTGAAAGTCAGAAACACAATATTCCAAATACTTAAGACTTTTATCTTAAATCTATTCCTTTATGAAATTACCCCAAAGATCTGAAACATTACTGTTGATGACCAAAACATTGAGTGCCTGAAACAAAAAAGCATCGGCTAACCTCTGGGTTCCTTTCGTTTATCGAGTTCCCTCGGTGGTGACAGCTTGGCGGGGGATGTTCCCTCTGATGCAGGGGGTCTGGAAAGGGTGGCATGCGGGGGTGATTTCGAGCGTGTCGGGCTGCTTGAAGGCTTGCCCACTGCAACAATGGGAAAAAAAGGAAAACAAGTCAGAAATTCTCAAATCTGTAAACGCAAAAAGGAGGCCGAAGGGGAAAATCCTTGCCTCACAGACTTCCATAAATGAACTTAGGAAAAGGACCTCTGTATACCATTAAGGGTCGTGGTGGTAATGGAAGCATTGAGCCTCAAATTCTTGGGCCCAAATTCTTTGACGGAAGAAACACAGTTAGAACTCCCTAATTTAAAGAAAAATTATAAAGTCACATATGAACTGCAGTAAAATTTACCAAGTATACAGCAGTCCGACCAAACTCAGTTCAGGGATACTGATGCAATTTGATTAACGTACTTAAACAAAACATGGTCCCCAAATTGGGCACTGGAACTCACAGAAAGGATATAACACACAAGGGCAGCTTACCCTAAGCGGGAACAAGAGAGGCTTGGGTCATCTTTGGTGGGAACTTTATATAACATGTATGGTTCTCGTGCACTTGGCTCAAAACAAACTAGGCAATACACGCAAAACCAATTTCGGCTGGTATGTGCAGTCGTTGCTTGTGTGCTGGGCATGTGCTCCAACCTGGTTTCAAATCTTACCACCAGCCGGTCTCTTCTTCACCGGTGAGGGGGCACCTCTAGTCACAGCAGACAAGATGATCATTAACTGGACGGGGATCTAAGTAAGATTTGAAGCTTTGCAAGGTGGGAGTGTTAAACAAAAAAGGTTTGCGGGTACACCATGTAGGAAATATCTCTTTTGTGAAGAGGTGTGGTTCTAAAAAGAACTGGTGAGAGCAGGTCTCGACGTTTCGGCCAGTGTACTCTGGCCTTCCTCAGGAGAGAATCCTGGACGGGGATCTGTTGTACAAACCTGGTTGGTGATAGTGGTGGTGCGTGTGCACGTGATGCTGGGGCAGGCTACCGCTCTCTTTTAGACTCCCCACCAGGCTGTCGCCAAGGCCGTACCCGCCGGCGGCAGCTGGTCTGTCCTTGGTGATAGCAGGCCTGGGTCTCACCCCGAGGGAGTCAAACTCGCTGGGCAGCTGGTGGGTGGAGGCAGGTGGCTTGGGCCAGGAGACAGAGGAGAAGGAACTGCCAGTCAGGTCCTGAAAGGAGAACGTGGTAAAGATGGTTGGCACAATGTTAAAGTCTACCTCTCCAAGATTCTTTCAAATCCATCAAGTGTCCTCCGAGGTATCTTTGCAAGAGTGAGGAAGGCACAGCTAACTCAGTGTTACAATCAGTTTGGCTTCATGCCCATGAGAATTATTAGCTACTTGCTGCCGGGTGGAATTTGAAGTTGCATGACGTAAAACCGGGAGATTGTCAAGATTTCCATTTTCAAAATTCTTCAAAAAATCATTACTTCATTTACTGGACGTTTACACCCACATGAATGACTGCCTGGGGGCTACTCTAATCTAACAGACAACATCTATTGATGCCCGAGTATTTCAGCCAGGCCTGCCACCTGGTAAAAAGAGCTCAGATTGTGTGGTGTTACATAAGTTTCTTTTGTTCCTGAAACTGGCACAGTGTGCTGCTGGTGTCGTTTCAATAGGGGCCAGATTAGCGTGCAGCGGTATTGTATTGGTCAACACTACAGCAATGGTGCTTTTGTCCCCGGTGGTAATCCACTCGTGCTGAATGCCACAAACAGTGGTATAATTTTTCAAAACAATTACAGATTTCCTCCTCTATTGACAACTGAAACAATGTTAGCAATTCCCAGCAGCTCGGTCTTTCGTTCCGAGTATGGTCTTTTGTTATAAGGCCTAGCTCTTTTGGACGGTTTTGGGCTCCCTGGTTTCGTGTATAAAGCCTATGCGCCCGAAACCAGGCTCCCCTGCAGCATATGGTTAAAGAGTACAAGAATGGATCAAATACATCTACAAAGTGAAGGATTTGGAGGATTCAAAAAGGTTCCCAAGCACAGTGGAAGATATTTAGGATTACTGTTGTGCAAATAAAATTTGGGTAAACTTTTAACATTTTTCTTCAGCCACATAAATGATGATAAATTAACGCCGCACTGCAAACCCAATCCTAACATTTAAAGTGAGATGAATCTTTCGGTAACTTCTAGTAATACAAAAATTCTTGTATAGAAAAGCATTCAACTCAAACTTGCTTCAGTCCTTTTCAGTCTGATTTGTCGTGAGAATTAAATTTCGGTCCACCCACCTGTACTGTAAGTTTGTCTCTTTGTCTGCTCGGTGAGTCAGTGGTGGAGTCTACGGTGCCAGCAGGTGGTGGGCTTGATGGGGCGACAGCTGGCATTTCACCCATCGCTGTTGGCAGAAGATTGCTCATCCGTGTTTGGTGATCATCTAAGCTCTGTCCTACTGGCCCGCTGGTTAAGGGTGCATCCTTTGGAGGCTCTGAAGGTATAAATGGGAAGCCCAGATCGTTAGTCAGTTCAATCTTCGTCATTCCAATCTTAATATTTTGAAGGTGTTTTATTGTGCATTAAAAAGCAATTTAGCCTCTGAACCGTGAGTGTTTGATGAAATGAAACACAACTATTAAAAAACCTTGGACCCATTTTTCTCTATTTTTCTTACCTGGATCAGTCTTTGTGTCCCGCTGAAGGGATCTGTGTCTGTCCTGTGAGGGGTCCTCTGTCCCTAGCTTGATCAGTTCGGCCGTGGACTCCCCCTCTGATTGGCTGTTGGGCTGACTCAAATGCTTGGAGATGTCGCTGATTGTGTAACTGTCATAGGGTGGGCTGTGACACCAAACAAACATTGATGCTGAGATAATGGTTTTTAGAAAGCTTCTCTAAACTTAAAGCACTAAATTTGGGAACAGGGTGGATTGCGTACAGGGGTTCTTAACCACTTTATNCCGGGGC
>NW_019091416.1:2474370-2511402 GCF_001949145.1 Acanthaster planci
TTTTTGGTCGTACTGACTGGCATATTGTTGATGAACAAAACCATGTATATAAAATCAGTTGCTATAACACACACAATTGTACATTATAATCACTATCATAGCTTCTTGCGTCTAGGAGTATCTCCAGCCACGATTGAGCAAGATTTAATGGTTGAACAATACTTCTTGTCCAGTTGAAAATTTCTATTCCTTTTAAATTTTTAACCCTAACCGCCTAAGCCCTTTTGGCGAGGACACACCCTCAATCCGTATGCATCCTTCACAATCAGTAATGCAATTTTGCCATGCAGCGTCTATCTTCCAAAATCCTCCCAAAACTGCCCGGAAAATTTGGAAGGACTGAGGATGGTTAAAACTTAGGGTTAATTATTAAATGAATAATTTACTTTTTACTGTTGTAAGATTTCTGTCGCTTTTCATATGAATTCACTTGAAACAAGCCTCCTTAGTGCACTTTTTCTCATTTAAAACAAAAGAAAATTTGCCCTTCCTTTTCATGAATTTTTAATTCAAATATTCAAATTCGGAAAATAATATTCAAATATCTGATAAGTGATCAAATAATCGGCACAGCACTACATTAATAAATATGCTGTTGTTACTGGCAAGGCAACCTACCATGTGCAGCGGGTTTTGGGGGGATCTTAGTGTGACAGAAGTATCATCTGGTTCCATATTTACATTGCCTAACCAATCGCAGACACTCTATATGTACCGAGCAACTTTGACAACATCACTATGCTTACATGGTTCGTTAATTAATATGGTAAACAGTGGATGCATGCGTACATCTGTACATGATCTGTGTCTATATCCAGGGTGATGTCGTCATTCAATATCAATAATTATTAATTTCCCTCAAAATTGAAAACCCTGAATGTTGGTCAAGTCGTCTCTGAGTCATATTGTCCCCGAGCTGGCGCAAAAACGGCCAACGAACCAGACGTGTATTTTTTTTGTAGGCAAAATTGATAGGGGCCAAAGCCTGGGCCTACCTTTCCAAGTCGATCTCCTTTGGAAAATGGCTGATACGGAATATCTTTAAACTGCTCCGGTACTGCACACGGCCCCCATCCAGTGGGATTCTCTTGAATAACAGGAGGGACAAAATGTGCCGACATTTTGGGTTGATTTCTTTCGCAAAATACCACAGCTGCTGTAAATTCCTTCCATGTGAGGAAATCGCACCACTTAGTTCCCGCCGCAACCTAGGCCCAATTTCGCACGCGGAGCACAGTGTGAGAAATTGTAAAAAGATGAACGGAACCAGACTAGGTGCTGTTCATTTATGCAGCGCCCTCTACCATTATTATATGTCCAGGCACGCGGGCCTCACTTGTAATTGTCCGAATAACTTGGCTTTGGCTTGAAATTACGTCAAGTCTATGGTTATGGTAGTCTTGGCCCAAGACGTCAGTGATCGATAGTATTTCTGTTGAGGAGCGCCCTCGCACAACTAGTTTTTACTTAGCTGGCGCACAGTCTAATTATGAGTCGTTAGGAGGCGCACTATGCACGGTGTCCGCTAACGAGCTTCAACGTCTTGAAATCAAGATTATGGTTGTGGCTGAAGCCGCGCATGTGATTTCAAGCCACAGTCAAGTACGTAACACCTACATGTACATGTACACACTGTACATGTACATGTGTATTTCCCATAACAGGCAAAACTATTTTTAAGTCGTCTTAATTATCTTACTAATTCTATTTTTAATGTCCTAAATACTGTAAGGCACCATGGAGCATCATGATGAAATTGGTGAAAATGTGTTATTATTCTTGTTATTATTAAGCCGTAGAACTGCGCGGCGCGCAGCTTATTCCGCACTCCGCTGTCTCCCGAGGGGCGGAGATCGTGAGATAGGTAATTTTGAGGGGGCACCTATTGCATGCAACGCGCCTTTCGGTATTTCTGTTGTCTTCCAAAGTTCTGATATGACATGTTTCTTTCACCTCGCACCACACTGAATGGGCATTAATTCTCTATGATTTTTAGAAAAAAAAATCAGGATTTTATGAATTAGGGATATTGCAGGTTTTAAATCCGTCCCCTACCAAGCACATTTTTGATTTCCTAAAGAACTTGAGTTTGTATATTTGCGGGAAAATGGGCGATTAGTAAAAAAAAAAAAAGAAAGAAATGAATAAAAGTTGACAATGAGCAATTTGGATGCAATCGGGTCCGAAAGTGACACTATTTTAGCCATTTTGCAGAGGGATGCATTTTCAAAATGGCGTCTTTTCCGGGCAGTGAAATTTCCGTCATTTTACCTCATAAATTCATTGGTCAACCCCCCGAAAATTGAAAGGAAAATGAAAGGGGACATGTAGAACATCATTTTTCTGTGCAGACTGAACACCTCTGAGAGTTGTGAGTATATTTAAAATATTTGTGAAGTATGGGGATTTATCACTGCTGTCTATGGGAATTTGTTTGCTGCGGTGCACCCCTATGCGGTAATAGCCAAAAAACATGCCCTCTTTTGTTAAGCTCGGAGCAGATTCAGTCAGTGTTAAGTGATTTGACGGATCTGGAGCGGCGGCTGTCGTGCGCATGGAGTATACCCACAAAAAACGTCGCGGCAAAATGCATGTGTAGCGCATACGTGCACACGCTTTTACGTGTTTTTTGGCGCAGAGCAAAATGAAACGCCCATCTACTGATTGTTCGTTCAGGTTTTCGAGTTTTCCATAGGTTTGTGCACAAACATGGTTGCACCCACCCAGCAGGCATTACTTTGTATATGAGTCACAGCTCTAGTTTTATATATAGCTTTATGTCTCAAGTTCATTGCCAATAAAGAAGAATGTCCGGGAAGATTGAAATACGAACCTAACCAAACTACGCACGTGAAGCCACTGGAAAAGTCCAATACACAGCCGGCCTTAGAGCCACAGACCTAAAGGCAGGGAATTCCAATGGGATCCAAGAGGGCCGGGGAGGCAGGAAACAAGAAGCTTGCACGTGACAACGACAACAAGAGTCCATTTCACTGAGGCAAAGGTAGGGAATTCCCCTGCACAAACAACTGTTCCCCCTGCAATCGCTTTCCACTGTGAAAGTTTTGAAATTGGAATTCTTCAGTTTCTTGAACTGAGCTGGGTTGGTCTGAATTAATTTGAATCCAACAAAACTCAAGCAAATCAAATTAATCGAATCAAATTACATTGTTCTAAGGGACGCTTTAACCACACGAGTAACAGAAATCATTTTCTCACTGTAAATTACTCCAAGTCTTGATTAATTAACTGGTGTCTTTCCAGAAGTATAGTAACGAGACGGTCTTTCCGTAAGTTGACCTCTTGAAAGATACTTTGTATCACTGTGTGCGTTACTGATGTTTTCCAAATCGGAAACTGTTGCAAGAGAAGGTCTCTGGTGCAGTGACCCAGAAATTTACACTTAAGGATGAGCTCCACGAATCACCGTCCCTGTTTTCATTTTCAACGCCCAGATGGAAAGTTTCACTGTTTCAATGGTGATAATCCGAACTGCAACCCTCTGAAAAAAAAATCCTGTCCTCTGAGGAATGGGATTAAGAGCGGGGACTTATTGTGGCATTCGGCAAAGACGTATACATGTAAATTTCTTGAGATTCTTCGGGAAAAAAAGAAAGAAATTAGCAACTTTAAAGCCTGCTACACACGATATTTCCAGGCAATCTCTCGTGATCCAAGTGCTAACGGGGCCCGAAGTTTTTATTGCAGTGATTAGACGAGAACTGGTGCATTTCACGTATGAGAAATATCAGTGGCTTTATTTTTCTTTTATACTCGCTATTTTTCTTTGGTCTCAAAACTGAACTTCAATAAAATTTGATATTTCATATTTAATAATTAAAAGATTTGGCTGTTTTCCTTTGTATTTTTTCCCTAAAGCGATATTAACATTATAAACTGTGTGGTGCCAAAATGGTATCCGACGCAATAAATCTTACTACATGCACAGCACATATACAGTACATTTTTTGGAAACCGCGCAGCTCGTGGACGCAATGCATGGCGGGAGTAATCTTAAGCTCTCCCAAAATGGCTGCCATCGGTCGTGTGTCTGCCTTGGCGAACCTGAAAAATGTTGCTACACTGCATAACTTTAGAGGAACAATTTGCAGAGTAATAGCCTCAGGAGTTGTGAGGAATGGGTGTTGCTCATTGCAACTTACTCGGAGTAGATATTTTACAAGTTTTAAAGGTGTTTCAGAGGTAGGAATTTCAGTGATCAGGTGATAACAAACACGCATAGCGCTTGACCGTGATGACACGAGACGAGAATCGCACTGCGCTAGCGTGGCGAAGCAGAAATCAGTATGTGATGTAACTTCCATTTCCAGTCTTGTGACGAGTCACTAAATTTAGCGACTGGAGTCTAGTCGAGTCATAAAACTGTGACTCGAGTCGAACCATTAGGTTAAGTTGAGTCGGGTCACTTTGATTTGTGGTCACTTGACCGACTGGTAGTGGTAGGCATGGTAGTCCTAACCCCCAGAACTGTGGGGTCCGATGTCCGGTCTGCTTCCACAAGTATAAGGAGCGGATTGGCACGAACGTTGAACTCGAAACCCCATTCTCATGGGACTCACGAACAGTGTTCTTGGGTCATTGATTACGAATGCAGAAGTGCAAAAGTAGTGCAGCTGCGCTGAAGGTCAAGATAGCAGTCGCCATTTTGACACCAAATGAAAAGATGACATGACATTAACCATCTCACATTAAATAAAACCCCCAAATATCCATATTAAATGGTCAGGGTAAATTCTCTCCGATAGCCATGAGTATTTGCCCTGGGTTTATTTTCCTTATTGTGAGTGTTTTCTATTTAATGTAACAGAACCAACATTAAGTTACGGTATGTGCCTATATCCGCCATCTTTGTTCTTGATGTTCTCCATCCTTTCCCCAGGGTGTGGGGAGTGAGAATCTTGTTCGCAAACAATGTTTGCGTGTTGATTCTTCCCGTTCGAAACCCCGTCCTCGTGTTCGTCTAACACGAGGACAGGGTTTGGAATATGCCTCATAGTTCTGGGGGTGGTCACTGTTGGGAGGGAGGCTCATTCAAAATTGTCAAATATTTTTTTGTCTGGTTTATTTTTGAAGTGATCTTGGAGAGGGTGTGATGAGAAATATTTTGATATATGTTTGGATTCCATCAGACTCTGCAAAGCACAGAAAAATACGCTAGATTTGAAGCAGGAATGTTGCCAGACTTTTTTTAACACATAATGCAGAGCAAACTATTTTGCACACAAAAATATGTGTGAATTTTCACTGAAAAGCTCAAAATTACTGTTTTTGTAAAATCTTTGTTCGTATTGTTGCCTTGTTTCAATGAATTAAATGCTGGCTGCACTTCAAATTTCAAAATTCGAAATTAAAAAGAGGAGCTGCAGTGTGCAAAAACAGACAAAGTTTAATCACAATTTCCTATTAAGAAAATGAGTTTCCAAATAAACAGCGCCCTCATTCATGTGTACATGCCCCTATTTCTGGTACTGGTAGGCTAAGCCTATTGTTGTACATGTGCATGATAGTATACCAGTACTAGGCCTATATAGTCGCCACCCAAATCTGAATTTTGGCCTAAATCTTAACAATCATGTATTTTTTTTTTGGGTTTCAGGTTAAAGCAAGATACAGTACTTTCATAAGTCTGCTTTCAGTTCGACCTGGTTTAGTCTTTCTTGACAAGAAGATGTCTTTCTGATAATAAATTTGATTCGGCCATGCTTAGGTGGCGACTCCAGGGCTGCATGTGTGTCAGTTCATCATTACAGTAAATGTGCCTGTTATTCTGGAAAATTAATAGCACAGTTAACCACTGCATACTTTTTAGTATATTGGGTGCAAACATTTCAATACCCCTCCAGAAAAACCGAGGAGGAAATATATTTATTACAAAAGCCAAATGACGACGAGTTACGTGCATTACTATGGGCGGAGCCTCGTTTTTGTTCATAAAATCCTGGGCCAATAAATGCACCCCTTGCCGCAGCGGCAGCACAGTCTCGGCAATGCAGATTGGTTATTTGCATTCTGCATGGGACAAAATCATATTTTCACACAGGGAACCACAGTTCTTATGGCAAATATGGTTAGAGAAAAGCGTACTTGCGTACGGCATGGTTTTGGACATGCATGTACAGATTCGCTTACACCGCATGGTCTGCATCAATAAAAATAGGCACATTATAATTAATCATTATAATGAGATGCGGTGTACTGCTTCATGCCGTCGCCTGAACGGTCGGAAGAGCTAATTTGCATATGCATGATTGGTTGAGGCAGGAAATGCTAGGCAAAGCGTGAGGTCAGAATAACCTGCGGTACAGTTATTAGTGAATCGGGAGGCAAACTATTTATCATAAAATCTTTGACCCTTAATTAAAGAGCAACTATTTTAGACGTCCAATTGTTCTTTGCTCCAATGGCAACCGCAGGGATGTGGCAACTATACTGTCATGCACGTTAGTTGAGTAGAGTCAGGTACCTAGCTCGAGTCAATTTGAGTCACACATTTTGGAGCAAAAAACAAAAACATAACTACATGTAAGTCATTTTTTGGTATTTTTTTATTTTCATTTAGACAAACTGAAAATAAATTAGGGTGAGAGTCTTATAAGCTTGTACTTAAGTCGAGTCTCCATGAGAGATTCGAGTTGTGTCAAGTCATTTGGTCACAGACTTGAGTTGAGTCAGTTCATTTACCCGTTGGGGCTTGAGTTGGTCGAGATGCCGAAAATTGTGACTCAAGTCAGACTCGAGTCGAGTCGTTGACTCGAGTCATTACAAGTCTGGATATAACGTTAGGTCTAGCCCCACTGGGGCCACTCATGGGTAGCCTACTTGACTAGGCCTGCCTTTGTTCTCCATATCCTTGGCCCTGTTCAGCGCAGTCTTTAAATGCGCAAATTTAAAAGCGTTTGTGCGTGCAATTGCCAAGTTTTAATTTTTAGATTTTGTGCAACCACAGATAGGTCTATTGGTTTATTGCCCCTAAAATTGGGCACAATGATCAAACTTTCTGAACAACATGAATTGCAGGCAACAGTCGTTTGTAAGAGACTTGTGTGAACATGATGGAGTACAAGTTGTGCATGAATTTAAATGTCGGTATTGTTAGGTCCGTTTTCACACACAATTTGTGCTGCATCATGTGTGGCACTTACAGGGCACATGCTGGCAGGTACATGCCAGCAGAGTCATGTTGGACAAAGTTTCACCCGTTAGTTTCAAGCTTTCTGATGAACAGTGCCTTGTGAGAGCTATGAAATTCCCCTGCTGACATCTAATTAAGATTTTATTTCCATTTTAAAAATCTGCAACAAAAGCAGGATCTCAGACAAAACATATACCGATCAGAAAAAGTTAGGATTTTGAAATGACCCCAAGAACCACTTGTTTGTACTAGAATTGTTTTTGCCAATTTACTCAAGGCAAGAGTTTCATAGCTGGACTGGTGCCGTCCCAAATAAGCTAGAGAGCGACGGTCGTATGCTTACCATCATGACTCCTTTTAAAAATCGCTCAGTTTGAGGCACAATAACTTTGTACATTCAAAGATTGCACTTGACGTTATCTGCGGCGTTCTGCGCAGATTTGAAAAATGTGCAATCTAATCAAAATTACACAAGTAAAATTGCACAAGCTGTGCAAATTTTAAATTTTTGCACTTTCACAAATTTCGCTCAACAGTCTCACGACTGCCCCCCCAAAAGTGGGGACTTTATGAAGAAGCTTCCTGTGAACCCCATTTTTCAGTTCCTAACACTGATTTTTGAATGCTGCCCAGTCAGATCAGATCAGCGATCAGGGTTCTTTACTTCGATCGCAAATTCAACAATTCAATTAAATCTCCCCTGCAAAAAAAAACCTGTCAAACCTGATCCATACTATAACTTAACGCAGCAACAACTAGGCCACACGGATGTGGTTCTCGCTCAGTGCTGACTGTTTGAAACAAGTGCAACGGGTCCACTGCAAAATATGCACTTTATAAAGAAAACAAAGATTGGTGCTTTTTTAGCCGATCAAGGGGATGGAAACAATGTTTTTCTCAACAGTTTAGTCAGGGAAGTTCTTTCACAGGCAGATACTTCCTGAGTGCCTGGTCATTGCTGTTTGTTGTTGATCTTGTCACCTTAAAGATGGTGGAGGAACATGGCTTTTTATCTGACACATTGCCTTCTGTCTGCAGGTTCGAGTCTTTAGGCCGGTGGCAATTCAAGGGGTCCGCCATTATGCGGAGCTACCTGACCTCACATTTGCCCAAATTGAAGAGAGGATCCTAGGAGTGTTGAAGCTCTTTGATAAAGTCAATCCAGACAAGGTATGTAATGCAGAGAATGGGGGAGGAAGTCCGGTTGGCGCAGTGACACTGGGTTCGAATCCCACCTAGGTCCGCATGTGGATTGGGATTTCACTCCCTGGCTGACTCTGTGGGTTTCCTCTGGAACATTCATCTGGGGTTTTTTTCTTACATGTACCTTCAACCCTGAACATTTTCCTAATATTACATGCAAACATAGTTTAAGTAGATGTCCTCCTATCATCCAAGTTGCTAATGATGGCCCATGGAAATTCACTCTAGAATGGACATGGCTACCATCAAACGACAAATTTGTGAATGAGGTTTGTAATTTGTCTTTAAACTCAAGAATATTGGGAAATTTGGTTCTAAATTAATGTGCCTGTATTGCACCTCTTCCCTTTATTGACAGCTAACGTTGGAGAGTCATTTCATCAATGATCTCGGTCTCGACAGCCTTGATGTTGTAGAAATCGTCATGGCTATTGAAGATGAATTTGGTAAGGGCTTCCTGCTTTGGATTGTATTTTAAGAAGTAAATTGTTTTCATTGTTCAGTTTTGATTTTGATAAAAAAATAAATATTATTCAATAGTCACCATCCAAGGTTCGAAAACTTTTTTGCTGATTAAATCTTTGATTACACGTGCCATCAGGTATTTGTTTTAATCTTGATTCAAAAATGGTACCTATTAACAGTTGTAATCAGAAACTAGAAACATAGTTTCCAAGTTAAATTTGAAATCATTCTTTATAATAAACCCAATTATTTATATTATTAAGTATTATTTTCCTGTTTATCCAAGGTTCAAAATACATTTGACTTTGAAACTGTCTAAAAATTCTCATGACCACACTGAAGTGTCCTTTTTCTGTCCTGTGGGTAATTCCGGTCATTAGGGGTCCAAAAATGTAACATTTGTTTTGCAGGTAATTTGCATTAATTCATCACACTTGGAATTTAGAAAATGTGTTCTGCACTTACAAAATCATATGTCAGATGTGACAGGTACACGAAAAAACATGGACCCCCTTATTTCTGGAATTACCCCTATATATTGCCAAAAAGCTTCCTCAGCTTGTATGGAATAGAGTATACCACTGGGAAATCTCATAGTGAAACTTCAAAGAAACATGTGGTAGCCGGGTGGACAAATGACTTATTAGGCTAGAAACTCGGATACCTTACCTCTTTGAGTGAGGCTTGGGCAAAGGCCTTCAAACTTGGGCCATTGTCACCAGTTGCCATGCATTGCGTCGATTTCACTCTTACGAGTCTGATTGGCAGAGACCACAAGTCAGTGCATCATTTCAACAACCCTCTAAGTCTCTGACTCCAAATCACAATGGAGGCAGAGTCCAGATAAGCTTGCCTCACCGAAACCCCCAAAACGACTTCAAAAAGTGCTTGTGCTCGGCGATATTGTGCGCAACAGGAAACATGGCATTTCGTGAGTTTAAACACACCTTTGCTGGGCATCATGTTTTCACATCAACAGCCCTGGAGATTCCAGACAACCACGCGGAGAAGTTGTTCACACCGAAAGACCTGGTGGAATATATAGCAGACAAAACAGAAACATTTGAATAACCTCTGTAGGTAAGTAGAATAGTATCACAAACCTAGGCTGTGTCTAAAATGGCCTTTTACCGCTGTGGCTGTGGATGTTCTCTGTAGCATGCCAATACCAAATCATAGTCAAAGCCACATAGCTAATTTGTACAATAGACTGGACCCTTTCACCCCAGGGTCCGCTTTCTAATGATTTGGTTGTGCACGTAGTTCAGGGTACTCGACCAAAGTGGCTTTGTCATTGCTGCTGTCCATATTTACATCTGAAGGTATTTCTCATTTGTTCCTCGGAGTACAGACCTATTTGATCTTCATGAATAAGGTCGAAGAGTAGTGAGATTCATTTTAAATGTAAACGGAATGTCTTTTAAGAAATACTTCACGTCACCTTCAGTCTGATGGCACAGCCACAAGTAACCTCATTGTTTACCTGGCAGAAGGGCATTCAGGGCTTCGTTTAAAATGCACCTGACATCGTAATAGCTTGCTTTATACACTCTTCTGTCAGGCAGCAGACAATCTATAGTCTGCAGATTTGTGTGGTCAGGTTTTTTTTTCCTTTGTGTCTGATTGATTTTATGTACCGATGAATTTCAGTTTTCCAAGACTTTAAAAGTTGCATTACTGTTGTGTGGGAACACCTTCCTAAAATGGAGAAACTTCGGATGGAGTGACTGGAACAAATGACCACGGCCGCATAGCCACGCCCATCCAAGCAACCTGCCACACCCTCCTGGTCAACATTTACTACGTGCGGAGTGTGTTCCTTGGAAGTGATGATTTTAAGTTGCGCACTGGGCACAGAGCCAGTTTCACAGAGCTATCCGACAAATTGGTGACACATTCAAATGCCTTGGGTTGGCCTCGTGATTGATGTACTTGGCTGCGGTCGATGCTCAGTCACGTGCTACTCGGCAGCAGTGTCACCTGTATGTGTCACAGCTCTTTGGAAATGGCCCTGTATCAGGAAACACCAGTGGAGAAAATGTAGACATTGTTGTAATGGGTTACTCAAATAAGCGTAACCTTAAACTGGTCAGAATTTCTGTCATTTCCCCTTCCTGGATTTGTTAAGAGTGCACGTCACTGCTTTATTAAATTACTTTTACAAACTTGATATGTAAACTGTTTTGATTAGACATCTGTTCATCAATTGTCTATGGCTTTAAAAACTGATACGGAAATGGCATCTGTGTGAGGAAACAAGTAACACGTGCCCATTTTGACTTAGGACAACTGAAAAAGAAGTGTTGTCCGGTTTCCTTTTCTCTCTGTAAACTTGTTGCTATCTGGTCATAAGGGCTGCTTAGTTCTTGTCTACAGTCGAAAATGCAAGGTTCATAGGATTAATTGACCTCCATTTATTGACGGAAGTCAGAACTTTCTTAAGCTGAGTAGCAGCACATTGCAAGCCAAGCATACTCCTGAGTCATTCATGTTTTTAGATGTTCCACTTTCACTCCAAAATCCGAACCCTGTAGAAGAGAAATGTAATTAAGTTGACAGTTACATGTATGTTCGATTGTGATCTCCACACCGTTGACTTAATCTCTTATGTGTTGTGCAGATGAAGATTGCATAAATAAAAATTGGCAGAGAATTTGATTGATGAGAACACGTAGGAGTGCCAGTTGGAGACTGGGTGTTTTTGCCTGAAGTGATCAAGCTTGTTTCAAAATTGGTAGTAGGGTCTAAAAGATGTACAGTTGTTGCTTTGGCGCTTGCATCCAACTTCATGGTGGTGTTAAGCTGAAGTGTATCGCGGTTAGAGCAACAACCTTGCTTGAGCCGGTCATGAGCAACAAACAGTACATGGCATTTTGCTGTTGGTTTGCTCGTGTTAAGCAAAATATTAAATGTGCTTAGCAGATTTCTTTCGGCTTAGCATCTCTTTGAAGCCTTGCTGTGCCGTTGTACAGCCCAAGCAAACCCCAGCAAAAATTGTTTCATTTGAGTGATAAGTTTTCTTCACACGAAGTTGGACCCTCTCATCATCAAAACATTGTAGACTAAAGTATCGTCGTGTTATGGAGTCAACCCTATTAAAATTATTCCCGATTTATGTTACGCTGGACCCGTTTTTCGTTTTTCAATTAAACATGAATACAGAATTGTTAAAAAAAAACAGCCTTGCAATCGCAAATTATTTTTTCATTTGTGTCTTGTATATCGTAAATAAACTGAGCTCACGGCGGCCGTTGGCAGCAATACCCTTCGGTAGAATAGGGGAGTAATCACTGACATTTTTGCTTATAAAATCCCGAAGAATTTTCTCCCTGAAAGTTTTCTGTAAAATCGGTCAGTTTATGGTATACAACCGGGAGATGTGTGGGTGATGGGATGGAGACAGGTCACTGCGCCTGTGCACATTCCGCTGTTTTTATCAACAGTCATGTCAACCTACATTCACCACAATGCCACAGCAAGACTGTCTTGCCATACGTTTCAGTGCACGCTTGCTATACATTGTATATGCATGCATGGGCGGAGATTTGTGGGGGATGATTTCTGAAAGGTCATCCCACGCCCAGGTGAGATCGTGACGCCGGTAAGTGCAGAGTCGGTGTTGCAGGCTACGGGTGTGCATTAGGTCAGACATTGAAAGTGGGGAAATGGTTATTGGTAATCCCCCAGGTTAAACCGTGGAGGGATATATCCCCATCAAACAGGTCAAACAGTGGGGGGAATATCACCATCAAACAGGTCAAACCGTGGAGGGATATATCACCATCAAACAGGTCAAACAGTGGAGGGATATATCACCATCAAACAGGTCAAACAGTGGAGGATATATCACCATCAAACAGGTCAAACAGTGGAGGCATATATCCCCATCAAACAGGTCAAACAGTGGAGGGATATCCCCCCGGACATGTAAATGTATTGAACCTTTACATGACAATTGTTTGGGAGGTGAGTACTGTTTTCTCTACATGGGACGAGGATCTCATGTGGTACGAGGCTGTGTTTTACATTACCGACAATGTGAGGAGTGCATCTTAAATGCATATATTTTTTTCTGGGGGAAAACAGAGACTGAGAGAAAAGTTACCCAGTCCCATGGGCGTCGATCAGTTTTCAAACGAGGGGAACATCGCCATGATAAGAACTATTGCGATCGTGCAGCTCGAAGCCCTAACAGCGTCCGGGGCTCGCTTAAGGGATCCGGGAAACCTTGGATTCTAGGTGGTTTGTGGTGCAACCTGAGGCAATATCTGACCACATTCATTTTTTTCTAGAATCTGTTTTTGCGAGATTTATTTTTATTTTTCAAATCTGAAATATATGATTCAAATGTAGGCCTATTTCCGTCCAGTTTTGTTTTGTTTAGGGTCCGGGGGAAAAAATAAAATAGAAAGTGGGGATGGGACATATCCCCCGTCACCCACCAATTATTGAAGCCAATGCTCAGTACAGTGCCAGTGAAGATATACGTAGTAAATATTCCAAGGGTCTGAATAATTATTGTAGATTTCACCAAGCATGTTGCATTCACGTTACTACAATTAGGCACATGATTATTGCGTTGGTTACATTTTACTGATCTACTCTCGATGTTGTCCGCCATTGAGTCATTGGTACATTACAGTCATTTGGTTAGCCAGGCCAGAGGGACACTTGGTCTTTTTAGACAAAATGAACCTAAGCCGCTAAAGCCTAACTCACAATCCCGACATCCTTGCTTTGGTTGCATGGTGTTGTTTCTCGGGGTTTTGGTGCTACTATTGGATAAAGAAATAAATAAATGCAAAGCACTCTCTTTCCTACTCACGGTTTCGGTTTTCTTTGTTAAAAAAAAACACCGAAAAAATCCATCCCCTTCCCCCCCGCTGGATACGTCACTGCTTAGTATCGGTACCAAACTCTGTTTTCAAACTGGGGAAGCGGAAGAGATTGTCTTGATGATTTGTGAAGAGAGTAATTCTAAACGCTATTGTGTCGTTTTGATCGAGTATTTATTTTATGTTTCAAGTTCCTCGTCCAACAGGGAACTTCACACAAAAATGCTATCCTTGTCCTGTTGATAGCATGTGGCTGGTTACCCCGGGGGGTTATGCTGTGGGAATACAAGACGCAGACAGCAGCGAAGAACAAGGAAGAGCAGAAAGTTCAACTCGTTGAGCTGCAGTAACAATAACGGTCTCGTTGTTACTCAATTTCCGCTTAAATTGAGGAACCATCTCCCTAGACTGACACCGTGTCTGCTTTCCCTTCCCCTCTCTTCACACGGGGACGGGTCGGCAGACGTTCTGCATTAGCAATACACGGCCAAGAAAGTTGGGGAGACCGCTGTGAAGTCTACTACAGTCTGAACGAATGTGAGATATAAAAAGAAATTACTGTGAGATTGTGTTTTGTCAGATAAGTGGATAGATTAGGCCAATCGATAAATGCCTGTAGGTCCTAAGTCCACTGGAAAAATTCGTCTGTCTGACTCGACCTTATGACCAACTTGGCACTGACTTCCAACTTTCACCCAGAGACCATATTATTTTTCTTCGTTGGACAACATTCACTTTCATTCCACTCAAACAGCTCAACAGACATTGCTGGATCGATTCTCTCGGTACATTATCTGCAGCAGCATGTCGAGGATTTCGCGCAATGGCGAGCGCCTCCTGGACTCGGAGTCCTTGTACCCTTGGTACAGCAGGGAGGCCGACCAAGAGCTGCAGGAAGGAGAGGGCTCATCAAGGCCCGTCCAGGCCGAACACAAAGCCGAGGCTAAGCCTCCCCGTTGGCCGTGGTTCATTTGGTTTCTCCTGAAGCTGCTCGGCCTATACAACCGCCGGCCCGCTGTGGCCAGGCGGCGTCGCTGCCTGCAGTGCCGCTTGACCGCAGTCGAGATGCGCTGCGTCATTAGAGGGAAAGGGGTACCGGGGTACCTGTACCCGGGGGCCAGCTCTTGGGAGGATGAGGAGGAGGGACCAGAGGACAGCGGGCCTGGCACCCTGGAAACTCAGTTCACGATCAATGGAGACGGGGGGAGCGAGGACAGTGAGTTGGGGTTCGTGGTGCCTGAAGACCCGTGCTTGGTGTGCCAAAGCGAATGGTGGGACGCCTACGGAAGACACAGACCTTACACAGAAGCTGATATAGGTAGGCAGAGAGATTTTCTTAAATTATGCAGCAAATGTGCGTCTCGAAACCTACTCACCCGAGGCTATTTCATATAGAAGTGGCAGGTTATATAATGAAGAACAACGCTTAAAAAATCAACGACGTCCCAGAAAACATCGGAGCATAAACGCGACGGTTGAACTGCATGAAAAAGAACACGCATTATACATACGGCCAAATTGAAAAATAACATGATTAGCGTCTGGGATTCTGAAAAAAAAGAAGAGCCAGGTTTTGTTTGATATATTTTAAGTTTGTTTGATTTCTAGATGGCAGCCACTGCTCTTAAAATTCCCAACAAAAATAGGTTTTCCAACTTTTTCAAAGCATTATAAAAAAGTTCGACTTGCCGCATTTTCCGATGGATTAAATGACATTTTGCTTTTTATCCTGATTTTGACGTTCGTTGTTTAAAAAAACCAAGAAACAAAATAACAAAAACAAATAAAGGGCTTCCAAATGGACAGCTCCAAATCAAATCAACCCATTTCAACCCAAGTAGATCTAAATAGACAAGGAACTGATTGACGTTGCCACAACACAGGACGTTCTCGTTGACTTGTAAAATACAACTTGTCAATTAACACCTCGATGGCAATTTCACGATTGCCCGAGCGTCTTTCATTTAAAGGAACGTATAAATGTACTTAAATCACCGCTGTAACCATTTTCATATCTTTTCAAAGTACAATTTTTTGCACATTTGCGCACGTATTTATCCGTAAATGTTTTACATCTTGATGTCACTTCACAAACATTTTGCCCTCTAAGTTGACTTCATTCGCCTCATTAATATGCAGAAAACAGTTCACCGATAATTTTCAAGTTACTTGGCCGACCAGTTTCTTCCGCATTTTACTGTATTTCGGTTTTCCGAATTCGACTCCATTAGTCTGCGCCAACATTGTCATTGATGCTACTTACACATTGCGGTCTCGTTATTAATTAACATAACATAATTATGCACCATGGCAGGTTTCAAACAACTATTTTCATGCATGAAAATTACAAGGAAACACAGCACACTGGTCTTTGTGTTGATGAGTTCGCATTCGATTATAGGAAGTTTTTCCTAGTTCATAACTTAATTTCTAAACCAGGCAGAAACCAAGCAGAACGCTCATTTCCTGGTTGTGGTTATATTGGTTCATTTCAGTGACTAACTGAAGCCACGGCTTTATCTGGGAATTTCTTCTCACTTGGTAATATGAGTAGGAGAACAGTAACCTTGAGGAACAAAACGAAACCTTGACGCTTAAAAATAATAGAATCTAAGTTTGCGATGTGCAGTTTGTTACTTACATTGCTATCTACAACAAAATTTATCAAATATTGCATAACAATTGAATTAACGGAATATATTCAGGGGTGAGATTTGTCAGGATTTTTCCTGATTTCGAGATTTTTCTTTATAATTTTCCCAGACTTCAGAATTTTCATGTGATCCCTTTTAAAATCTGGAGTACCAATGAATAGTTTGTTATGTGCAAAAGCTTATAGAGCGAAAATGGGCGATGTCGGAATTTTTTCCATGGGGGAAAACCATTTTTTGGACTCGCAATGGGAAAAATGAAAACAAACCTGGCGACAGACGAGAATTGATAATTTATGATAAAGTGTGGAAGGGCAATATTCTAAATGCAAACTCGTGACTTTCATCCCATTCCCTCTCTTATTTCTATTTACTTCGTTTTTTCCCAAACTTTTTTAATGTTCTCTCATTTTTTCAAGGGGAGGGGGCAAGTGCCCCCCTTTGCCCACCCCTTGCGATACCTGTGAGAGAGTACATATATTTTATAGGGTGTATTTAGGCAAACACAAGTGTGTAACGTACACCCTACGTTGCTATGGGGCCGTCAAAACCTCTGGTGAATATTTTGTGAAAAATTCATATTCTCCAGTCTCAGTGGTGTATATTGTACAAAACATTTTCATATTCATCACTGCTATTTCATTTTCGAAGCCTTATACTATGTTTTACAAATTCATATGCACATTTTCAAAAAACGGTCCGGAAAAACCTATATTTTATTCCACTTCATTAATAAAAACGTACTTCCAGAAGTACAAAAATAATATCAAATAAACTAGTAGAGTGACAAACATTTTCAGTCTGCTGGGACAAGCATGCATAAAATAAAATAGACAACAGAAAAAAATTATAATAACAAGAAGGTAGTAATAGAGCTGTTTATAGAGAAAGCTGCGACATCAGTGTCTCAATATTTGTTGGAACCTGTAGCGTATGGTAATTTCCGTACATTCTGATGCGTAATCTCGTGAAAATATGTGGGTTTTTCTTTTCCTCTGTTTTGTTTAATGCAGGTGTGTCCAAATGGAACCACTACGGAAGTCCTGCCCTCTCCGTGATTTGGCAAGTCCTTATCCTTGCCATCAACATGGTCCATTACTTCTCCTACTTTGCAAAATATTGGGGTGAAGCTGAAAGGAGATTTGACCTGGTCATCTACTCGGGCTTCGTGCTATTCGTCGTCTCCGTCCCGGCCCTTTGCCTGGTCGCCAATATCATCAACATGCTCCCCAGTTGGCGGAACAAGAGCCGGAGTTACGCCTGGTCCAACGCTCTCAGCATCCGGTACATCGTAAAGCGGTTGCAGCACCTGAAATTGACGGAGCAAGGACTGCCCTATAAGGCTTTCCTGCTGGTGTGCCTCGCCTGGCCGCTCGGTAACAGCATTGGGAGGGTTGCGTTGTTTCACGACGTATCGCATACGATCGTCCACATCTCTCTTGCGTCCTGCACCGTCACCATGGAGATCTGGGGAGCGTTCTGTTACATCGTTGTGCTGATGCGGCTCTCGTTCCAGAGTCAGTTTGAGGTGGAATTGGCGTTCCTCCGAAAGCACAGCGACGCCATGGACCGATGTCGTCGCCGGCTGACTCTCCTCATGGAGGAGTTCGGCAGCTTGGGCAGCCTCGCGACCTTGTGGGTCATGTTCACTATCGCTGTGGCCACGTGGTCGATCGCCACCCAGGTCTACTTCGATTACGCTGTCAACAGCATGCACAACAAGACGATACCGATGTTCAACACCAGTCGAGACCTCGACCCAGTGATCTGGTCCGAGATCATGATGTTCCTGCTCTTGCCGCTGATGGCGGTGGGCGGGCTGGACTTGAACAGACTGTGGATCAGCTTCAAGCGGCACATCGGCGAGATGCGACTCATTCCGGGACGAAGCTACGACGCCTTCTGCGACAAGATCTTGGCCTACTGCAACGAGCACCCGCCCGTCAGGAGCATCGAGACGGTCACGCTGCTGGTGTCCGCTCTCGGTCTTTGCCTCGCAGTCGAATTCAAAGAGATAGAACAGTTTGAATTCCACCACTCCAATCATCTTTGACATTTTATTACAACAAGATGCATGTACGTCAAAAAGACAGCGTTATTATATGAACCCAATTGTTTACCACGAGTCTCGAGCAAATTACTTCGACAGTGTCTTCCATCATGTTCTGTAGATCTCTAAAGGAATGCTGAATATACATTTTTATTAATTTTGAACATTTTAGCCTTGTAAATATTGCTTTCGTCGAGTATAATTTTGTCGATACATTACACTTCGAATAGTGTGTCCTTTTGTCTGGCACCGCTATAGTTTCGGGACACATCTATTTGGTTACAATCTCAACTGAGCTTATTCTCATCTTCTCAACGTTAATTCTCAAACACAAGAGAAAAATGATACCACCATTATGAAATGTTGCGACGGATAAAACCAATGCACTTTTTCTGTATAAACGGGGAGGGCGTCATTAACTTTCAAGGAGCCGGGTTATTTTGGCCCACCTAACAGGCGGGGGGCGGGGCGGATTCCGCCTTTTTAAAGAACTCGGCTGTGCCACGTTTGATTTTTTTTAATCAGGGCATGCTTGTTAAGACACTTCTTATCATTAAACAAATGTGAAGGTTTTAATCCAATAAGATATATTTTTTTGGTTACAGTCATTTATGTATAGTGGAAAAAATAAACATTGTTGGCTGACCTCTCTCGTAAAAAAAAGCGCTGCCCAACAGCAGTTGGTTCGATTTTCACAAAATTGGAGTCAACTTAAGTGACCCCAAAGAATTACTCTAAAAACTCCCAAAAGGCTCAGCCACTGAAGAATAACACTGCGGCATGATTGGAAAAGATTGTGAGGGATGGGGCGGATTCCGCCCCGGCCGCAGTCTTTTAGAGTTAGACATAGAACCAACCGTGAGTTGGAATAGACAGTGTTATAATGTAAACAATAAGTAGTGCAGCTCAGGGCATGCAAAATATTTGTAGATTTATATAAATTATGTGTTTTAATTTTGCACAGAATTATGGCGATATAGGGATGATTTTTAAATCATTTGTACATAAAATGGAAAGTAAATCTCAATTTTTTAAAATTTCATATCAGATGCAGCTTAAGAGATTAATTAAACTAAAAGAACAAAGAGAATGGGCGAATTACAATAGTGTGCTTCCAAGAGTTTGCAACACGTTGGCCAATCACAATGCACGAAATCTGTCGACCCTTTCCGAAAGCGTATTGGGTCGACAGATTTTGCGCCTTGTGATTGGCCAACGCGTTGCGAACTCATTGGAGGCGCACTATTGTGAAAAGCCCGAGTTGGCAGAACGCCGATCGAGCTGCACAGCACCATTTCAACTTCAAAATAAAACCCGATTCATTTCTGTACCTTTGAATATTACACGTAAAATATTGTACCATGCAGTGATAAAATTATGAGCTTAGGAAAGGAAAACAGATCTGCTCGTGTTGTGTAGACAAGAAGTCATTCTTGTAGTTTTGTCATGCAAATACAAGAGCAATAATTTCTACGTTTTTATGTCACCTCGATTTCTTTATATTTTTCCAATAAAATTATCGTACGAACATGTCACCCACTCGCCCATCCATTTAATCTCGCTATGTTCCAGGAATCGTCCGCCGAATACAGCCACCGAATACATAAAATATCCTCATTAATCCACTTAGCCTACAGTCAGTCCATTAGATTGTCTAGTCAACAACCCACTTGCCGAAAACAGTTGCCATTACCATGAACGCCGCCAAGACGGGGGAGGAATTTTTTCCAGAATAAAAACCTCCAGGAGCAAACAGTCAAAAACAGTGGAAGGGGGTCAAGTTGAGAGGTTTTTTTTTCAAGCAAATTGGTGATTTTTATCTCCTTGTATCCTCTTTCAAAATGTCTTTCCACCCGTCCCCTTTTTTCTTTTTCATTTTTCACTTTTTCCCCCTGGGGTACGGCAAGCGCCCTCTTGCCAAATCCCTCGCGCGCGACACTGAAGCTAGTGGGGCAGTGGTTATCGCCTGGTGCTGGAGCGCCATCAACCCGAAGAACCGAAGGTCACCTGACCAGACTCAGAACACAAGGCCAGTTGGGGCATTCGTTGGAGCATAGCCTATTCGCGGTCCTGTCAGTACATTATTGATAACAGCGGAACAACACCTGCTTAAAGGGACACACACGGTCGTTTATCAAAAGCGCCATACCAATATGGTTGCTGGTCCTTACTAACTCCTACCCTGAGTACCGTTCGCGTTAAGTGTACCGTTTAAGCACTTGCCTGCACGGCTTTCATCACAGCAGAAGCCAAAGCAAAGTGACTTATCAATATCCAGCTATAGACAATCCCGCATATAGATTGAGAAGTGTTCGGTTTAGTACCATTGACCTGACAACTTAACCGTTACATGCCCAGGGAATTCGGAAGTTTTTTGGACATTCTGGTTGTCCAGGTGTATTAAATGTATTTTTTTGTTTTGGTCTATAATTTAAATACCACGATGTCAAACAAACAGGACAACATTTGTTTGTTTTGATGGTTAACTAAGTAATCAGCATTCGCAGCCGTAAGATATGGCTGAATTATTGCTAATTTACAATAAAGACAAGTTGAAAAGTACAAGTACATCAATATACATGATATACCAAATAAGGTATAAGGTAAAAGATAAAAGACTGCAAGAACACTGCTCGGGAGGTTGATTAAATAGACGAGATTAAATAACAAGTACACCACACTTCACCACAAAATGCGGTGTCAAACTGAACACCCCGGTGCTATCAGAGGACCACACGGACACTTTTCACTGGTGTTGAAAATTTAGGTGCACAGATAACACGCTACAACTCACAACTGCTGGCCCCCACCGCGCACATGACGGACCTCTTTGTGCCGAGAGCAGTCTAGTTCCCCGACGTGTTTTAAACGATTGTTGGTAAAAGTGCACTTACAGCTAAAATAGAATGTGATGCAGAATGCTATCCCTCCCCCCACCACAGTGCAACATTACTTAAAACACCGCTCGCCTGAACATTGAATGGAGCACTGTATAGACATTATGTCAGGAGCTGAATGAGGTTGGCAACGCAAACTCAGTCATTCAATTCGCTGACTATAGACAGCAATTGTGATATGAATCTGAAGTGCAGGACAGCTAAACCATGACGATGACAAACCCACCCCGTGTGTCAAATGCACTTTTTATGATATGGCATCTCACGACCACGCAGACATAGTGACAGGGGCAAGCAATTTACGTTGGAGCTCATTTCAAAAGTAAAGTGACCTTTCAAGCTCATTACGATGATCAGCATTGCAAAACGACGACGAAAGTCTCATAGTCGATTTTCAGCCACGCGATAGTATGGCGTTATAACACTATAGTACAGCGTAATGACGCTGGATTATGGCGATCATAAGGTTATAGTACGGCGACATAACGCCGAAAGAAAAAGGGTCCTGCCCAACGAGTTGTCGAATACGAGACACCGTAAATATCAACGTGTGTACTCCTGGCATGTATCACACTGTCTTGGCAGCGAATGCAAACATGGGCACTTTGTCAATAACTTGCCGTAAAGATGGCCAGCCGATCCCGGCAAGCTCGGTGGTCGAGTGGTTAAGACATCTGCACTAGTAAGCAGGAGGNTATATAATTGCCGTAAAGAGCAAAACTGTGATCAGCAGTACCTTAAATTGCCATTAGGTTTGACCGCAACCCTGACCGCAACCTATCAGAACTTCGCCAATCATACCCCTCCTCCCTTTTCTCCTCAATTGGACCAGCCACCGTAGCTTATGCACGCTTTCACTATCCAAGTAAGTAGGACGGATGCCAACATACTTTGCATTTGACGTTTTCATATCCCAATGTGAAAATCTGGTTTGAGTTTTTTGAATGTATTACTGCTCAGCTTAGGAGCTTTTGGGACTCTTTAGTGGTGGCTGTCTGTTCCCCTCCCCCCCCCGGTTGAAAAAAACTAGAACCACTCGTGCTATACGCCTTCTACCAGGAGTTCATGGGTTGGTGGGAGGCATCGGAGTTTTGCAATGGACAATGGGGACAATCTCGTCGTGCTAAACTCGAGCGCGGGGAATGATTTCATCTGGGCGATGATACAGAATGTAGTTGCCTCTGGGTTTCAGCTCGACCGTGGGGAATGGATCGGCTGTCAAGATGACAACGTCATCTCCGACCTCTGGTGCTCCGCTGGGTCTCAAAAAATGGACTTTGCACCAACTGGAAGTGATCAGAACATCCAAATAGGAACGGAGAGAAGTAAAGTGCGTTTTCTTTTAGAAGGGAGGCAACAGCAAATGGTTGGCCCAGGCTTGCAGTCCAAAAACCGGCAGATACGTAGCATGCCAGGTGCCCAACACGTCACGCATGCGTTGTTTGACGAGCGACGCAAATGGGCGTTTCGTCAGCAATTCGTCGTGAATGACGATCCCCAACCCCGACCATTCTCAATATAACAGGGCCTAGTGACCTGCAGAGCAAGCTTTTTCTCCTGAAAAACTACATCACTTGATGTGGACATCAAAAACTTAAGTAACAAGAACAGTTTCATATTACTCAGATACCGTGGTCTTTACCTTAGTTTTAAGTGTCAGTGTACTCGTATTTGCTGCAAACAATCAAGAGACTGAGACATATTTCGAATTTTACATACAAATAAAATGTAGAGCTTTCCTCTGCATTTTGGCCTAGTTGAGATACTTCGGATCTCAATTTAGTTCAACCTGAAAAATATACAAATTAGAGAATTCTTCGTTAAATTCCTCGTAATTGTTTTTACTGACACGAGTAAAGACCCACCCACCATCCCAAACGGGTCTATGGAGGTAATTCTTGTGTTTGATAATTAATTGCTATCCCCCACTATTAATTTTCATCCTTTCAGAGAATTTCATGACGCAAAATAATTGCGGGCACTCGCGGAAGTTGTGGAGTTTGCATCGTTCACTTGTATACTGCATGGTGCCATTTTCCAGGTAATTGTTAAGAAGTCTTCAGTCGGTGGTTTTGAACTTGAGCAAAAACGATCAGTCAGAAGTTTATCTGTGGTGGATGATGCCAATACAAAGTTTGAAAAATCTGACATTTGCAATACAAAGCCCTTTGATCTTTAGTCTTTGTTGACTCATATGTCAATTTGTTTTGTTATAAATTTTATATTTTTCTCGGATTCCTGGTATTATTGACTTTTATTTACTCCCTCGAATTTAGTCGAGTGGCAAAATCTACTGCTCGAAAGCGTTCATTAATATACGAACACAGATAGTGAGGTCTTGGAACCAAGACGACACCAGGGGCTGCGTGCGCGTTGCTTCACTTGCTCATGCAAGGCATTGTAGGAACCAACATGGCGCGACAAGATCGTACCCATCTGAGGTCGCTTCTGAAGTTGCGCGTTGACTTCTCGTTTCATGGTTCTATGAAGCTGTATGTGCAGTGGGCGTTGTTTAAACTTAAGTGACGTCACACTTAAAAACTGCAGATATCTGTTGATATCCCTCGAGTCTCATTAGATCCAGCCCTGCAGAAAAAAGTTGAATTAAACTCACATTGTCGACTAGATTTGCCTAAGGTGCATTCGTTTTGACTTTGGAAACATATATCCTCTTACTCACAGGTGCACTTTTAGTCCGGTTGATTGTCTTTTTGTAGAATTGGCAGAGGTAAAACACCATAATATAACCTGTTCCCCTCCCCCCACAAAAAACCCAACTTATACATTGCAACAGGGACCTTAAAGCGAAGTGACCATGCGAAATATCAGCAAGATAAAGTCTACGCCTCATCTCATGCGTGTGACGATATGACCGGGGATTAAAAACGAACAATAATAGATGACAAGGTCTTTGCACCAATGCTTGCAAAATGTTGAGGAATAATTCCTCGTAAAAAAATCAATATACATATAACAAGCAGTTCCATCTGAAAGCAAGATTTTGAAAGAATCGATAACTAAAACCGCACAATCCCATATCTCCTCGATTCCCAGCACGCAGTGCTTCCTCGTAGGAGAAACATTGCCAAGCAACCCCAAGGCTAAAACAGTGCGTGGCAGTGATTACGGTAAGACATCAAGGTTGGGGCGAAATCAAATTGATTAGACCATCACTGAGCGAGTGGTCATAAGAGCTATCTGGAATATAGCTAGAGCAGTACAAGTTTTCTTGCATAGCTTACGGTACGTTTCGTCTTTGCGGTCTGCTCGTAAGAACAATATCTCAACAAGAACAAACAGTGATCCTATGAAATTTTGTTCGTGTTGCGGGAAGAAATAAAACCGTCACTAAAAAAATGTTGTCGCGAAATGCCACTTTGATGGCATGTCTTTTGATTTTGCAGGCTGGATTCTCAACGGCAACTTCTTGCCCTCCCGGCTGGAAGAAATGGAACCGCTCCTGCTTCGCCGTGAACATCGAGCGGATGAGTTGGATGGAGGCTTCGGACTTCTGCGAGAGCAAAGGAAGCCGCCTTGCTGTACCGAATTCACAGGCTGAGAATGACTTCATCTGGCAGACGGCGGTGGAACAGTTTCAGGCCGAGTCTACGCGTCGGAACGGGGTCTGGATCGGATGCAAAAAGGAATCTGCTAATTCAAGCTTCATGTGCTCGGGAGGGAGAGAGAAAATTGGTTTCACCAACTGGGAAGCAGACAGTCCAGGTCACGAGTTCCCTCAGTGCGTCGTGTATTTTAAGCGAGGCAACGGGAAGTGGACATCCAATGACTGTGACCCGAAAGGAGGCAAGTTCGCAGCCTGCGAGATGTCGACTCCTCCTGGCATGCATTGCTTGACAGCCAACGCCAGCGGGCGCTTCGTCAGCGACTTGTAAAAATAAAAGAAAAAAAAAAGAAGAAAAACCGCAGCATCGGAACGGGTGAATTCTGTCACCAGCCCCGAATTCATTCATTCATTCGGGGGGGAAAAGCAATGACTGACAAAGGAAAGGTGTCAATTCCGTTTAAGACCCTATCGCGTCTACACCACTCCTTGCACGTATTATTTGGCAGACACACAAGCTGGCTTATTTTCAGCCAGTAGACCTCTATCATGATGGTGCCATGTTTTTCTGGTTCTGTGTAGATCAACTGACAAAAGTTATTGCAACTTCACATATTGATGAAAGGGGACAGACTATTTTTCTAGCCTCAAATAAGGCTGCGGCCGTGTGCGAAACGGGCTTCCACGGGCTACGGCTAGGTCTGTTGTCTGCGCGTCTCCACTTATTTCCAATGGAGTGAAGACCTAGACCTAGCTCTAGACAACAGATGCGGATGCAGCCTCATGAGTCATCAGTCTAGTTACAAGAATGGTAAAAAAACAAGATGGCCACCCCATGATAAACGGGACAGGAGAAATGTGGTTACGCGGTGCGACACAAGCATTGTGTGTAACAAGCAGACTTTACCATTAAAGGTGAACTAGCCGTAGACATGAAAGAGACAATCTTAGTGTTGGCTGCAGTAGAGGACAATAATATATGTTATGCATACGTGAGCGGAGGGGAATATTTTGCAAATGAAGAAACCGTATGATAATGCATCGGTAATTCGGATGACATTTTAAACAACATTTTGTGCTTAGTTCACCAACTATAAAAGGGAAATTTTATCAGGCAACCTTGGACAGCATCATTCTGTAGATTGCCTCATATCTATAAGGCCCCAAGTCTTAGTGACTGCTGGAGTTAATGAAAGGCAGCGCATTTCTCCCGACGTGAAGAACAGACGGTGTGTTATTGCAAATAAAATGCAATTCCAATCGCAGGTAAGCGAGAGAGTCGTCGTCTACACAGAAAGCTAATAAATGTGGCAATTTTTTTTTCTCCAGCGCACCATATCAGAAGCAAAGTTAGAACTACAAAACATAAGTCACAATACATCGCACCAATTTAGATGAGAAGTAGAATAACCAAGGTTTCCCTAGCGGTCCCTAGACCATCATATAGTATCTATATTAAACTTGAATCAGACACTGACAATGGACAAGGACCCGACACATAAACTCGTGTCTTTATTATGGTCGCGTTCCCAAAGAACCCCCCTTTCACCAGTCCAAACAGATGGATTTCAAAGTCATCATTCAATAATGTGATATGACCAAGAGAGTTTATCATCAATAATGATACCTTGGAATTTGTAGAGTGAACTCTACTGATGGCAGAAACATTTGTCTTCACAGATTCATGCAGACTTAGGTTGAGAGACCTACTTAGGCCAAGGCCTACTCGTGTTTTAATTTTTTGGGTCATTTTGACACCATTGTTACAACAAGAACGAAATGGCCTCGCGAAGTGCCAAGTCTTCTATCGAGGTATATAATTTTTTTTCATTGACGCTGTGGTTTACAAGACTTCGTTGACCACTGTATCTATTATTCTGAGATAAATGAAATATTGACGAAGATAACAATTTATAAGAACTGATTTGGCTAAACCTTTGCACAAGTTTACCAATGTTCCAGCATTGATGTCAAATTTCAGTAAGGGTACTGAAAATTTCTGAATCTGCTTTGGGCTGTGAAATTTACAAATGAAGAGAAAAATTGAAAAAGGGATAAAAAAGAAACAATTTTTAAATTGCTATCCCAAGTTATTAGTGAATAAAACAACCATAAGTAGAGGTTACCTGTCTCCTTGTCCAAAACTGCAGTTTAGTAAAGTTTTCCGGTGTTGGACAGCAGTATGATAAAGCTATGAAGTAAACTAGAACCTTTCATTGAACAGTAGTCTTTAAAGCATTTAATAAATTGATTACATTTTAATTGTTAAACGGTTTGCATAAAAATTGCGGTACTTCTGTGGTGTATTTAAAATTGTGCAAATATAAATTTCGGTTAAAGAATTGTGTTCACTCGTTAAATATGTGAAATAGTCAAGTACTGTCACTGTTATAGGTAATTCGTGTACAGTGAAATTGATTAGATTTGAAGCTAAGAAAATGAAATTTTGATCGATTAAGAAGTAATACATAGGTGTTAGCAGTATTAAATCAACGTATTAGTCGATGTTTGCCGAACTTCAAGCATTATGTAGAGTAGTCTTAATGTAGTTAAATTTTCAGAAGTGAGAGGTCAATTTTGGTAGGATATTTCTCTTTCAGGTTAGGTTTTCATTTTCCTTTCCTGTGATAATTTTTATAGAGGCAAACGAACGAAAAAAATATTGCACATTCTAAAATTTTGGCACTTTAATTTTCCATACAAGCGTTACAGAACATTGTACGTATACATACTTTGGCTGCAAACGACAAGCGGAATCTTATTGTTATGTCATCGGTCCCTCTACCAGTACAGTCTCAATAGATCCCGAAAGTCAAAGGTCACGCAGCGAGCTTCCGGAACCCTCGCGCGGTCCGCCTTTGGGGATTTTACGTTGGGCCGTCCTATCACGTTCGATAATTGTTGGAAGAATAATTCCTAACTGAAACCACCCCTTGAAACACTCATGTCGGAATTTTACTTTTGTCTTACTCAAGTAATATTTATGAAAAGTTACCTGGAAACAGGTAAAAAACGAATTTCACTAACGACCTTCACGTCCGGCGATATCGTACCTAGGTCTCCTTGTTCATGCACGTTTGTTTTCACTCGCCGTGCTTTCTTGAAAACGAGATTGTACAACGTTGCAAATATTTGCCTACCTGCAGTCAATGGGTTCCAGATTCCATTTAATTGACACACGCAGTTTTGTCAGCAAAGGTTAGAAAAAAAAATTAGAATTTTTGTAAAAGTAGATTATTGCTTTAACTTTATTACCTTATAAATTAAAAGTCCATGAAATATTTTGATCTGTTTTATTTCGTTTTTTAACTTACAGACTAGCATAAAATTTCAACCGAAAATGTCCATCTGCGTACGAGACCGCCGCATTGGACTGTTCTTCATGTATTTCAGATTTTCAGAAGTGATGGGTTAATATTTGGCAGGATATTTCTCTTTTAGGTCAGATAATTTTTAAGTTCCTTTAAGTTGATATACTAGCAAATATTTTCCAAAGCCCTTTTTCCATGTTGGATTTTTTTAAGAAGTAACTGAACGAAAATTATTACAAATTCTAAAATCTTTGCGCGTTATTTTTCCTATGCAAGCGCGCCGTTAAAGGTCAACTTCAGGCTCTAAAGGTTAGAGTGAAATTTTCTGTCAGTGACATTCATTAAAATGAGTGGGCGTCCCTAACACCGTTGGCTACGGAATAACGAAGCCCAACAATAGCTTAGGGCGGAAGGCAAGCGAAATCAAAGTCTACAGAATCGAAATTGAAAGGGGCGCTGGAAACTATAGCGGCGTTCATGTATTTTCTGCACTGTTAGGTCCAGACTGATACTGCACGGGAAATATATCAGTTGTACAAAATGCTTTTGTTCACGCCAGGCACTTGGAGGTTTGAGGCCTCTCTGGCGGTTGCCATGTTACCACATCAATAAATGTGCACGAGCCGGAAAAAAATTATACAAATGGCATTTTGATAAAAAAGGCTGATTTCAACGCCAAACGAGTAGGTAGCTTCACAGACTTGAGAATCTTACATCGAGCAGCCGAATACCAATATCTCTGGCTGCGGCTCGAGGAAAGAAAAGCCGATCAATTTGTACAGTCTTAAATTTTGGGGGGCTGATACTTACGAGACCAACACCGATATCACAGAAATTCTTAGAAATGAGAAAGGAAACAGGCTTTAAAATGTCTTCTTATCATTTGATGGCATGGCTTTTGATGCTGGTGAGTGTGTTCTCAGCAGTCGCTGTCTGCCCTTCCGGCTGGAAGAGCTGGAACCGCTCCTGTTACGCTCTGTACTTTGAACGGATGAATTGGATGGAGGCTTCGGAGTTCTGTGAGGGCAGGGGAAGCCGGTTGGCAGTGCCGAATTCACAGGGTGAGAATGATTTCATCTGGCAGATGGTGAGCGAGCGAGTTGAGGCCGAGTCTGTGTCTCGAAGTGGGGTCTGGATTGGATGCCGCCGGGAGTCTCATTACTCCAGCTTTGAGTGTTCTGGAGGTCCAAAGGAAATGAGTTTCACCAACTGGTACCCCGGCTTTCCCGATCAAAGCTCCCCTCAGTGCATCTTGTTCTCCAAGGGTGCTGACGGGAAATGGAAAAACAACAAATGTGTCTCCGCGAACGGCAAGTGCTTCGTCTGCAAGATGCCGAATGCTGCTGGTGTGCACTGCTTGACCGCCGACGCTTACGGGCGCTTGGTCGGGGATTTGCCGTATTAAAGGATCGAAATTGTGTAGCAGCTACGGAAATAAGAGGGCCTAGCGTGGCAAGGCCCGAGTACGCGAGACAATAATGTGAACGTAATGCCTCCCCTGACACCTGGATGTGTCTTTGTAAAATTCAAGTGAATTTCGGGGACTGATGGAACTAGCGTAACAACTGGGCATTCAAATCAAAACAAAAGAAGGAACAAAACTGTAAACGTGGACTATGACATTCTTGATATAATCTGATTGCACGAGGAAACTTATTTGACGCATTAATTAAGAGAAGCGATTTTGTGTGTCCACAACAGAAAACAAGTTTGCCGATGTTTCAGCATTCATGTCAAATTTCAGTCAGTTTCCCTGTGGAGAAATATATAAAACTTTAAAAAAATAAAGATCGAATCCTCCAAATTAATAAATAAAATTTAAAAAAATAAAATAACCGATCCCCTCATAGTTTTATAACGATTTTAATTTATAAGTGAATTAAAATAAAAATACTTTAAGCTTTCCAGTGTTAGACACCAGCATGAAAAAAAACTGTACTAAAATGGTTCATGAAATTAATCTGCAAAGGATTCAAATAAGTAATTGAACACATTTCTAAGCATTTTTGAAGCTATTTTCTTCAAGCACGTTTTCATCCAGGACGTGTTTAGATATTTACACTGAAATTTGTTGAAATGATGTACGCTTCTCCAAGGTAGGCCTACGCTTTTAGCTTTGTGTAATGCGCTCAGCATTAAACACATGCCTACACGCATTTGAATGTTAACTCTCTGAATATGTCGTAAGGTATTTGTTCAGAAAGTGGTACCGTAAGAAAGTTTAAAAATCTAAATTCCATTTTAGCGTACTGTTAATTTGTGTGATTTTTGGCTTTTTGTAATTTTGGCTTCAACATTGAATAATCTTATTGCGCCTAATCGTTTAGATAGACTTGGTCCTAAAACTAAGACGCTAAATTTTCCAGTTTCAAATGACAGGGAGAATCCAGCTTGTGACAGAGGCTACGCAGGCACGCAAACTACCAGTCAACACACGGGCGTCGTAAGGGGGGGGGTGTCGGGTGTCACCCCCCGCATTGGCTCGTTTTGTGGGTATAATCATGGTATGTCGGCAAAATAAAAAGACAAAGAACGGGAATGAAGATGAAAGGAAGAGGGATACAATACACACATTTTGCGTGACGGTCCGTCGGCAAATGTCATGTGCCACCCCCATTCACGGTCTAGCCACGCCCGTGAGCCTACATGAGTATCGAACTTGAAACGGGAGTTTCTTCAAACGTATTTTCTCCAACGCCAGGTCCAATGTTACCAGACAAAAAAGGGTTGTCACGCACAAGCACAAAACGAACCAATGATAGGCCGTGTCCGAATCACTTGGCTTACGGCTGTAATTTACACACGATTTAATGGGAACTAGCCGCGGCCACGGCCTTAACTCGTAATTCGGACACGGCCATATTTCATCAAAAAAAGAGCCCGAATTCAACGCCAAGTATACGGCTCCAAAATCAAGTGGACTACAGTGCAGTTCTTGCGTTAGAGTCGAATTACCGAATAAAGAATAGTTTGAAGTAGCCGAGTATCTCTCTCGTTGCGGCCTGAGACAGGGAAAGGCGAACTACCTGATCTGTATGCACTTGTTCTCAATCTTTGTCTGGCAACACACAGGCTGATGATACCCACCAAAGCTTTTGAAAACGAAAGTTTCCGAAGTGTATTCCTCGATTGACAATTTGACAGCTCTTCTTGTGATATTTGGAAGTGTATTCTCAGCCACTGCCGCATGTCTATATTTCCGGCTGGAAGAAGTGGGACCACTCCTGCTAAGCTCTGTACTTTGCAGCAGATGAGCTGGCTGGAGGCTTCGGGGTTCTGCGAGAGCAGAGGAGGCCGCCTTGCCGTGCCGAATTCACAGGCTGAGAATGATTTTCATTTGGCAGATACTGATGGAACGAGTTGAGGTCGATTCTCATCATATAGTCGGGGTGTGGGTCATGCCGATTGAAAATTCAAATATTCGACTGAGAGAAGGAATCACACTGAAATGTACGGTGTGGCTTCATCATTTTGAGGGTTATAATTACTTGACTTGCTTTCTGAATGCCACAGCGCATTCATAAGAAACGAGTGAATTTAAATAGAATCGTCCACCGCCAGCATGTGCAGCCAGTGAAATCGTGTATAGGCTCCACTTCGCTTCGAACCAATCTTCGCGGGTCGGGTTTGAGTGGTTTGTTAACAGCAACTTAATAAAAAAGATCTCATCAATGTCGAAAATACTCTGGTCATGAGTTTAACTGTTAAAATAGGCTATACCTCAGGTTCACGATGACGAACTCGAGCGTATGTTATTCACTGTCAACCCTAACTCCCTAGGGTGTACGTAAAATCATATTGAAATTGGAGGATTTGGGACTGTTAGGGTTGATAGACAGCAGTGCCTTCTATGGCCTTGCTTGTGGTCCTTACGGACATTTGTCTGTTTAAAAAAAAAACTCACGAAGAATACTTGAATCACATTGATTTGACGTAAAATGGTTCTCTATTAAAGGAATTGGTCATTGTTACCCATATCATGACTCAATGATGTGGCAGCTTCTCTTGGCATTTATAAAAAAAATCGTCATTTTGGGAGTTCAGTTCTACCGCGAGAATGCTCAGAGTAAAAAAAAAATGCGTCGATGAAGGCGGCAAACAAACTCAGCGAATTGATGTCATAATACGGCTGTCGTTCCCGCAGAGTTTCTTGACCTTGCGGCCGTAATAGGGATTTTATAGCACGAGGACAGAGAAAAAACGGGTAAAGTAAGTGAGATGTCATTCTCGGGAAATGACCGCGGTCACCTGCCTGAAATTCATCGGGACCTTACTCCAGTTCAAATTGGGACGCAATCTAAGCAATCTCAGTTTATTCAAGACAAATCACAAGTCAAAAGTGACAGGGTTCAATCAGCCACTCACTCTAACCGACAGGGGATTATAAATGGAGTATAACAGTTAATTAAATGTCAGTATCTATCGGCTCCATGGTCTAAACAACGCGCGATCTGAAATCACTCAAACTCCGGAAGTCTGCTGTTCTGCTTTCCAAGGACAGAAAGAGTAATGAAAACGCAGACGCCACCACTCAATATTAACTATGGGGCAGCAGCAACAATTTCTTAAAGATGATATTCGATCCAATATGAAACGTCAAATATGCAGACAGGCTGGGTAGTGCCGGTAGACTGAGGCTCTACAATAAAGAGGATTTCATTTAAGCTGTCCATCTTACTTTGCTCTATCCGTGACGAGTCTTTCAAAACGCACCGGCGATTTTCACTTAAAGTGTCAGTACCGTACTAACCTGTTCTCAACAATCGAATCACTGCCTCGGCGTTCCAGTCAGGCCAACTTATCCTGTACTCGATTCTGTCGTGTATGTTTTACAAAATGGCGATTCTGGTCGACTTGGGGGTTCCTCTGTTCGCCTTGGGATTGATTTCAACCTCATCCGCCGTCTGCCCTCCTGGTTGGAAGAGCTGGAATCACTCCTGCTACGCTGTGTACTTTGAGCGGATGAGCTGGCTGGAGGCTTCGAAGTTCTGCGAGAGCAGAGGAAGCCGCCTGGCCGTACCGAATTCACATGCTGAGAATGATTTCATTTGGCAGATGGTGGTGCAACGACATGAGGCTGAGTCTAGGCATCAGGGCGGGGTTTGGATGGGATGCCATCGCGAATCTGCTAATTCAGGCTTGGTATGTTCGGGGGGTACAGAGGAAATAAGCTTCACCAATTGGTTACCACACTTTCCTTCAGAAATGTATCCCAAATGTGTGGTCATGTCAAACAAAGGCAACGGACGGTGGAGATTGTGGACATGCACGCCAAACAGAGGCAAGTACGTTATCTGCGAAATGCCGACTACTTCTGCCATGCAATGCCTGACAGCTGACGCCAACGGACGCTTCGTCAGCGACTTGCCGTGAAGTTGGAAACTGTTGCAGTGACTGGAGTGAGGTCAGGCCCCGGTTAATTAAAGAGACAGCGATTCGAACATTAAGAACAATACATTTTCTGAGACAGCGATCGTGTGTTTTGTGAGTGGCGTGCCTCAGTTAGGACGCTCAAAGAATAAACTCAACAACTGGGCATTTCATCGTAAACAGAACGAAAGGACGGAATTACAGTGTTCGTGGTCTTTTGCAGGCAAAAATGCTAAGGCCCTGGGCAGACACAATACCTTTCCCATGCAGAATTCCGCTTCCTTGTATGTACTCTTGACAAACAATGCTCATTGCGCTTTGTCGAAATGCACTTGCTGCACAAGAGGACTTATTTTCTTCAACACATTCGGAATAATGGGTGAAGCTTGGAAGAGCTTAGAGTAATAACCATACGACACAAGCATGTCTCGTATGACGGAAAGCAGAGGAAGAGAACTTAACTTGACGTTGAGGGAGACTTTGACTGGATGGCGATTCTTATTTAACGTATCAGTGATTTGTATATAACGCATACATCATAAACTAGCAGAAGCCTCACCCACAGCCCCGGCATCCTTGCTTTTATTTCTTAGTGTTGTTTTCTGAGGGTATTGGTGCTAATTATTATTAGTAGTATTTGATGAACTGAAAAAAATTCCTTTCGGGGGGCAACTTGTCCCCCCCCCTCAACCCCGCTGGATACGCCACTGCAAACGGAGAGAAACTGTCGACACACATTCCTCGTTCTTTTCGTCACTGTTATTTAATAACTGATTGTGGTACCGCACGGAATTAAAGATATTAAAACTATACAAGTAGCTTAGTTCACTGGCATCGCGCTTAGACACTGTCACGACGAAATAACAAACTTAAACATACAACTGTTAAGTGTCACATTCAATCATCCTGATAAACGCGGACCTCTAAATCTTCGGTCAAGTTTTCCAGCAGCAAATGACAAGGAGAATCCAGCTTGTCGTCTCACAAATGCCTTTTTCTCTACAATTTCGATGGGCTTCATGTTTTCTGTCAGTGCAATAATATCAGTGGACATCACAGGCACCAGGAGAAGGAGCGGAACCCAATGATTCGCTTCGGTAAATGACAAAGGTTCCAAGCAATTAATGCAACCAGTCTGCACCATTGAACTTGAGAAAAGGAGGTTGACAAAGAACGGCCTATTATATTTTCTCCAGCGTCAATGGGCCTGATGTTTACTGTCTGTGCCGTTAATATCAGCGATGTCACTGGCACCAGAAGAAGGAACGAAGCCCAGTTTCTTATTGTACTCTAAAATTCGCATCGGCATATGAAGCTGCACGCAATCGACGTAACCGGACTGCAGTACAGAGCTTTAAACGGAAGTTGAAATATAACCACCTACAGTTTCTGCAAAGGCCTGGTCCAGTACTACTGCAGGTGTAGGCCTATAATTCAATCGGTGTGAGTTAAATTTCCATCGTTGACAACGGGAGCTACGGAAGACCGAAGCCACTGCTGTATTGCTAATTGACTTCAGATATTTGCTCCATTATGACAAAGGCTGCATGTAAGCGAAGTTATCCATTCTGCACTATACCGAACAATACCCCCACAGAAAATGATCTCGCTACGCCCCTGGTTAACAGGTGAATTGCTTGATTCCATCTGTCACCTCGTAACATTATTCTTCTCATTAAATCCCTAACCATTAATTATCTGTATAATATTCCCAAACAGCGTTTCAAATATTTGACACTGACCGATTTACGTATCTTCTGATACGGATACATGTATAATGCTAATTTGTCACATCTTAACATTGAGGCTGTGGCTTTTAATCGATTATGATTTTCTTGTGAAAATATGACAGTAGAAATGGAATTTCCTTTAATAATCGAGTCGGTTTACTAAAGAATCCCAATATGAATTAACATTCAATTTAAAGACAGTGGTGTCAAAAGTTGGCGTTTCGATTTGTTTGCTTGCTTGAAGGTGTTAAATAAAGTATCGTGTCTTGTTGAAATTTGTATTGCTGAAAAGTGTAATGATGCATATGTGAGCAGTCATGGATGCCCCTCCCGATGAATATTTTATTGGAGCAGCGCAATCTCCCATTGTGCGTGCGTAGCGTCTGTACCGTGCAGCAGATTTTTTTTGGGCACGACGTGAAGAACACAACGTAGATGGCCCTGTGTCACACCGAATGGCTTCAAGCATGGAGCCATTATAAACGCAAGCTTCAAACAACACCACCCCAGGGCAGACCGTGTCTGAGTAGTTGGTTGCGGCTTGAAATTGGCTGTGGTTGCAGCCACATTGGCGTATCCAGCAGGCGGGGGCGCTTTGCCAGTTTTTGTATTATTCATATTTTAGGGAGGGGGGGAATTTATTAACGGATGAAAATTTAGACCGTCGTTTTGGATAAAAATCTGCAAGATGCAAACAAGAGGAAATGAATTTTCGGTGAGACATGAGAATCTACAAATATTTATCACAAAAAAACACCCCCAAATAGTCTCAATAGCCAGATCTGCAGAAAGGAGAAAAGGTCGAATAAATCATAACAGACGTCTACAGTGCAGAGAGTACTTATTACAATAGCTTAACAACTTCTGTTGCTTTAGTGATTATTAAAATGAGTCTTTTAAATGGAGAAAATATGTACGAGCGCTACGCCGATTATTGTTGAGTGTGGCGCCCTCAACGTTACTTGTGCGAATTATACGGTCCTTTAAACAGGGGTTGCGACGTGCAATTATTGGGCATCAACCTTGCGTCCGATTGGTGTTCCCGTACTATTGTCAATAGTATTTCTAAATGGTTTTAGGTTACTAAGTAAAGGAAGTTGTCATCTAAATGTAAACAGTCATCAAACCTCCTGGCCTAAAAGCTTGACGTTCCGCCCCTTTTTCACACAGTGCATCATTGCTCATGCATGCCATTTTCAAATGTTCGCGAAGGTCTATGACGCAGTGCACTGGAAGTCGAGTTAACTCTGACATCGTGGACAATCCACCGTGACTGAATTGCAGTGAAACTCCAAAAGAGTCGGGACAGAGTCCGCTTCCGCCATTATCTCCGATTTTTTTTTCGCAGTGAATTTCCCACGAGCCTCCAAAGAGTTTTACCAGTCATGTCCTACATAATCATTTCGACACGAATTTTGTAAAACAATTGGATGACACCCTTTTCGCAAAACGCTCATTTTTCCGAGGCAGGTCAGCCAAAAGTGCCATATGCTTTTCCATTTGACGTACTCTATGCGAGCGGCCGACACACTCAACAACAAAACCATACGTAAGATTGAGTGAAAACTTCAGTGTCTTTACATGCATGCTAAGTTTGTCAGAGATCAGGCTTTGGACAGCTGGACAAGTTCTTGAGGCTCCCTCGGCTGTGAGATTCTCTAGACTACGCGAATGGGGAATTATATAGATGTTCGTGTTCTATCGTTTCAAAGGGAAAACAGCTACAGTATATGGTAGTTACATTTCAGTTAAATGTGTGTTCCTATTTTGTTAACAGAATTTTGGCTGCAGTGTACAAGCATCGC
>NW_019091416.1:2520137-2535964 GCF_001949145.1 Acanthaster planci
TGGCTCTCATCTTAGCGAGTCTTAGTATTCCTTTCGTTATTTCATGGTTGCCGCTACTGCTACATTCTGAGTGAGTTAAGCAGCTTGGCGTAGGTAATTGGACTGAAACAGCTTGCCAAGGATAACTTTATTAATAATGGGACTCCCAAATATGGAAGCAATGCACAAGGACTGGTGTAACCAAAAACATTTCATAGTAAAAAAAAGAAGAAGGTATTTTTAGACACTGCTGTTTACATTACATAAAGAAAAACGTCCCCGTCAATAATTATCACAACATAATTTTCGACCATTATCTGGAACCTTCACTTCCAGATCCTAAGTCAGCCAGTGATAGACTTTCAGTCTGAAATCTATATAAGAATCCTCTCGATAACTTCGTGCTCAAATTTCCTGCACTTCTTCATGACGATGGAGGTTTCAGAGGCAAACGAGTATCGTTCTCTATTACTTCCCCCCTGCGGTCATGGCTGCTGCCCGAGTTACAACAGCAACTATACTCGATCTATTCGGCGCAACACTCTCAGTCACAGAACAGTGAACCTCCTCCAAAGTCTCCCGCTCGCGTAGGGCAAGACGGCGGAAGACGGAGAAGAGGTGCCTTTGATCTTTGTGCTCGATGACGCCCATATCGCCCCAAGTGAAAGGTGGCAGCGTAGGTATGACGACAACTGACAGTTGCATAGTGTGCCGTAACATGTGGTGGGACTCGGAGGGCATCTGTCGACCGTACACAGAGAAAGATATTGGTAAGTACTTGTTAACTGCATTTTCTGTAAGTACCGGTAAATGATGAGAACTGTTTTCTGGAGTGTCTTTCTCAGTTTATGTCACGAATGCAGATCATTGTTCAGGGACAGAAAAACATAAAACTTTTTAAAATCTCCTTGATTGAAGTTCGATTATATAGAATCAGACATGGAAACTTATAGGATCTCATGATCTCATCTGATTCCAAGACCATAGATCATACCGAGTGATACCCATCGTGCAAAACAGTAAAGCAGCGGGTTCTGCAAGAAGCAGTCTGTGAAAAGCAGGATGTAATCAAAGGGAAGGGGAAAACGCAAAAAAAATTCTATTTGGAAGAGTAGGAAATACCAATAGCACAATTTTTATCGAGCGAACACTAAATTCAGCGGACACGCTTCTGCGCGTGTGTGGAGAGAGAGAGGGAGAGAGCTGGGTGTACTGTGAGCCTTCGATTCCCTTGAAGTCCCTGTTCCAGTACATTGTACTGCAGGTTTTCCTGGCCAATTTCGGAAAATGTGTAAATGAATTAGTAACAGCAGCATTCGTTTTCGAGCGAAATAGAACGAACATTGAAATCCCCGTTTCTATTTAACAAATAACAATTCTATTTCAAGGAGGGTGCATTCAGTCGTATAGAGTCAGCGTGCAATGTCCCAATATTGCGCTAGTTTAGCATGTTGATATTCATTTATGCGCGAAATCGAATGCACCTCTGCAATCCCGCACTCATCTTAATTTGAACTTAAATGTATTTCGGAAAATGTGCGGACGATTTCGTGCGAAGTGTTATTAACGTATGCCTGGCCAAGAATTAGAATTCGTTTGTGTGCCAACAGAAGTTACATTCTTAGAAGTGTTTAGTTGATTGGTTATATGTTTGAATATTCATGATTGAAACAAACCATTCATGTTGTCATTGGAAACTACTGACTACTGTAGGAAACCTATAAGCACCGGCGCTGAGGGAACCTTCCTTCTTGTGCTGCAGCGTTTCAATCACAGAAACCCTTTTTTTTAAAAGTTTGATAACAAACACACTATAAATGAGTAACATCACATTTATTATCAAAGTGGTGCGATGATTTGTGTAACCTTGTATATTCTAATCAAATTGAACGTATATTTTGCGATTTTAAATTACAGCAAATGAAATGAACACTCACTTCCCCAGGGTTACAGTAACAGACAAATTTTCAGCGAATAAGAATGCACATTTATTGTCATTGGCAAGGAATACGTCAATCCCAAATCCCAGTCACGTATTTGTAACCTGTTTAACGAAGCGTAATGCACGTAATTAATTGCGGTAATATCGTCTACTCATCCACACTTACCTTACATACCAACTGTGAACATTGCTTTCTTTTCGTGCAGTTAAGAAAACTCAGTGAAAATACTCATTTTTCTTGAACTTGGAAGACGATTTTCAGCTGGCTTTTTGTACAAGGTTTCCTTGACTATTCCTCTCCCTTTTACGACGAATGACCCCAAAATGCCTTTGAACTTCTTTTTCAGAGGAGGGGAAACGTCCTGTGGACATGTGTAAATCCACAGGATGTCTTGCTGTCCTGCATCATGTGGACATTTTTTGTTCACAAGTCCACACTAGGTATGTAAGGTTAGCACGTCTTAGGCTACAGCAACAAATGCACTCTAAGAAGACAGAAAGAATCCTCTCGCCCCGTTCACGCTCTTATAATACACCCACATGCACACTTATATCATGACCGTCGCTACAGACCCATCTTGAATAACCTGACTGGCATTGGTAACTCAACTACCTTAGCTTGTTAAGGCTGCCTTTGACACGGAACGAAGAGATGCCCTAATACGGAATTAGCATTACGAAGGAACTTAGAGATGCCCTAATACGGAATTAGCATTACGAAGGAACTTCCAGCAAAGGAGACTCTTGGCCTGATGAATATACATTAGTCTATTTTTAGGTGATTGCATTGCGGCAATAAAAAGAAACTCGTTCCCGATAAGTTACTTTCACTAAATGCTTTTGACCAACCACTGTTAACTGATGTACTGTGAAGTGTGAAAGGCTTTCACTTCCAGATCTAGGCCTACGTCAGCCAGTGATAGACTTTCAGTCTGAAATCTATATAAGAATCCTCTCGATAACTTCGTGCTCAAATTTCCTGCACTTCTTCATGACGATGGAGGTTTCAGAGGCAAACGAGCATCGCTCTCTATTACTTTCCCCCAGCGGTCATGGCAGCTGCCCGAGTTACAACAGCAACTACTCGATCGATTCGGCGCAACACTCTCAGTCACAGAACAGAGAATCTCCTCCCGAACCCCCCGCTCGCGAGAGTTGGCCCTGGCCCCTCTGGTTGTTGCTGAAGTTGGTCGGGCTGTACAACTACCGGCGGATTGTGACGAGGCGGCGATGCCACCAGTGCCGACTGGCACTGTTCCAGCGTCGACTGCGGGAGAGGAGACAGGAGGGGGGTAGATGGCTCTACCCGGGGGCCTTGGAGGAGCAGACGGAGGACAAGACGGCGGAAGACGGAGAAGAGGTGCCTTTAATCTGCGTGCTCGATGACGCCCATATCGCCCAAGTGAAAGGTGGCAGCGTAGGTATGCAGACAACTGACGGTTGCATAGTGTGCCGTAACATGTGGTGGGATTCGGAGGGCATCTGTCGACCGTACACAGAGAAAGATATTGGTAGGTGCATCTGGTTCCTAGTGATATACGTAACGTATTAACTTTTGTTTAAGTGAGCGATGAAAAACCACGTCCACATACACTCTAAAAACGTCCGGGTCAGATTGACCCAGAATTGGGTTCCATTCGGTATAACCCTTTTCTGGGTCAATTATGACCCAGAAAGGGTCAAATATGACCCGAAAGGGGGTCCTAATTTGACTCAGAAAAGGGTCATACCGAATGGGACCCAATTCTGGGTCAATCTGATCCGGAAATTTTTAGAGTGTATTATGTTTCTTTGAACAGTGTTTCTTTCCTCCGCTCTGTTCTGCACACCAAAGCATCAAATGTCACGGTCATTGTTCAGCAATCGAACAGATAATATCAAGAATCTCTACGATTAAAGTTTGATGAGAATCACGAACATAAATTTTGGGATTTTGTGATCATAGGCTAATTGATTCTCGTGGATAGACGTATATGTCATTGGTAAACGTATATATGTGTTCACTGAAACACTGTGAGGGAACACAACCGATGTGACTGCCCACCCCATAAACAAGAGTTTTTTGCAAAATGCAAAAATTCATCCAAGATAAAGTAACGATTATCGCATCGTTTGAATTTGTGATAAGTTTGTGAGCGAGGCTCAATGTCGATAACAAGTTAACAGGGGCGTAACCACGGGGGAGAGGGGCCCACGGGGCACGTGCCCCGCGGCGGATGTCCGTGCTCCCTCAGGTGCCTCCTCCATTTGAAATCTGTGAATAATGTCCGATGAGATGAGAAAGCTATGCAGTTGCAGATTATCTTGTTATGGTGTCCCCTTGAAAACCTGTGTGCACCCCCAGGTGCCCACCGGACATGTAGGCCTAGCCCTACAGTTAGGCAACCGCAAATTAAGGTCCTTTAAATAGAACAAACTGTACTTGCTAAACATTTGGGCAGCAAATAAATCAATTTTCAAAACTCATCTTTTCCAACATGAAACAAACCGAGAAAAGGGGGAAGTGGAAAAAAAGGGGTGGGCAGGAGAAAACACGCCCCTTTTCATCCCTTGGAATTCCATGTTCTCGAGTCTCCCATGCAATTCCACATTGCAAAAAAAAAAAGGAACCAAAAAAAAAAACCACAAAAAACAAAACAAAACAGAACGCTGTCTGTGACCGAAAGACAGTGGCGTATCCACCGGGGACAACTTACCCCCGCGGACACAAGTTGCTTTTCATTTGGAAGGAAAATCGTTATATAAAAAGATACCAGTTTAACTTCGCCCTTGAATACGTCACTGCCCAAATAAATTCCAGTCCGTAACTACTTGTGCCTGTTTTTTAATACCAGTGACCTGATGCCTCTTCATGTATGTTCTTCTGAAATCGGAACATGTCATTTTTGCCAGGTGCTCGTGAATGGATCCATCGGGGAAGCACTGTACTATCGATCATATGGGTCTTGATTCTTTTTGGCTTCACGCTGTACGAGATGACCCTCCGAATCAAGTATTTGGGCGGTCAGAAGAAGGAGCTGGTGCCCTTCATCAACTTTGCAACGCACAATATCTTCAACATGTCCATCCCTGCGTTCGTCCTCCTGGCGAATGTTCGTCACTTGAGAATGGACCGTCGGAGACTGCGAAGGGTTGAAGGTTTCCGGTGGTGGAAGGCGCTGAGTATCCGGTTCATCGTGAGACGTTTGCAGCACCTGGAGATGCGGAACCGCCGAATGCCCCACAAGGCCTTTCTGATCATTTGTCTCGTCTGGCCCCTTTTTAACGGGATGTACAGCCTCATATTATTCGTCACGCGCCTTAAGTCTTCGGAGGAAACAGTGGTGTCCCTGGTTTTCAGCGTGTTGTGCATGATTGTGTGGGGCGTTTTTTGCTATCTGGTCCTGCTGCTGAGGCTGTCCTTCCTGCAGCAGCAACGCCTAGAGTTGGGGTTCCTCTGGCGGCACGCAGGTAAGCTTGATGTCTGCAGGCGTCAGCTGTCGATGTACGTGGAGGACCTGGGTTGCCTGCGTCAGCTCGTTTCTGGCTGGATCATCGTAGTAGTTGCGGTCTCGTCATGGGCCTTCTCCTCGATGCTGTACTGGGAGTACGTGGTCATCAGCAGCAGGTTGAAGGTTAAACGCGACTACTTCTTCGAGTTTAACTTCAACCTTTGGTCCACCAACATCATGTTCCTGTCTCTGCCTCTGTTGGCGGTCGGTGGGATGGAGCTGAAGGGTATGTGGTCTCGGTTCAAGTACTCTATCAGTCAGATGAGGAGTGAGTCCCATGATGCTTTCTGGGATAAGATTCTGGCTTACTGCGAGGAGCGGTCTCCAACCACCAGGGTGAAAATGCTGGCGCTGATGGTCTCTGCCTTGGGACTGTTTGTGGGTTTGCATCTGTCAGTGGAGGATCAGGATGTGAACATGCCAATTCAGAATGAGTTATTCACGCTTTTTTACCATATTAATTCATCCAGCAGCTAAATACATTGAATAAACATTTCATTTTTTTTTCAAATATTGACCGCCATTTTGTATGGGGGGGGGGCGAAAAGTTTGCATGCAGCTCATCATTGGTCCGTAACAGAAACTTTAAATTGCAAGTTGCTTCGCCACTTTTTAAATCAAAAGCGTTTTTATCTAGCACTCTGTAGAAGTAATAATTACCAGCACTGTTTTGATAGTGCGTGGCATATTTCTGTTTACATTTTGAACATAATTATTTTTTCAGCTCTGTGCCCACGGCCAGCCACAGTTTTGTAAACCACTGGTTGATTGCAAAAACTGCGCTTGTAAAGTGGCAAAAGAAAGGCCATAGATACCGATGCGGAGCATCGAAAACAAAAGTGAAATTCAATTGAAATTATCAGGCCGAGGACATTTTCAGAAGCATAGTATACTGTAAATAATGTACAAGCTGAGTAAATGTACTTTTTCGAAGCGTTCCCTTTCTTGTTTACTTTTCTCGGGGTGGGTGGAATGAAGTCGTAGGGGTTTCTATTTGGGCAAGATATTAATCAAAAGTGAAACAATTCTTGTGGCTCGACGCTGTCCACTAGTACAGCTGTGGCTCACTTGTTTAACTGGCATACCTCGACGATAATTGAGTGAGACATTTTTATCAAACTGTACATGAAAAGATGCGGGCATGTTGAGTACACGTTTTCTCAGTGTCATTTTAAACCGTAGTTAACTTTAATTAAGGGAATAAATATGTGCTTGGCCGGTCCTACATGTGCGTTTAATACCAGCTAAGGAGAGTGGACGTGACTAATGCCCGAGCCACAGGCGAGGTCATCATCAGCGTTCAGTCTCCAGGGCCGGTCTTAAACCACCGGCCAAGCACATGTTTATTCTCATTCATAAATACCCTTTTTTAGTCAGAAATCAAAAGAAGTCAATATATGACGGATTCCAATGATTTTAAAAAGATTTTTTACTCCAGTTCATTTTCCCGAACACATCCGTCCATTTTATTTTATAGTTGCCCAAAAGAATCTTCTCATAATGGACTTGATCTGTGCATGGCGACACACGTGGATACACTCTTGACCACTCAACATGGATTAAAACCGCGAGTCCCAAATCCTCCAATTTCAATGCGATTTTACATACACCCTAGGGGGGTTCGGGTAAAACTGTCTTGTATACTGGCGCGCGTGATTTATGCAGCGTGCATAATCACTTCTCAGCGGGCATTATTAAATGTTAATACACGGCCAAGTTGAGTAGGGAGACTGTCTGAGGTATTTATGAATTGTGTTTTATGACACAAAGTTAATTTGTATTTCACCTTTATATTCTGCTCCTCCAGTGACGGAATAGAAAGCTGTGTGGAATTAACAGTTGAGTATTTGGAGACTTTACCCTCCACAACCTTTTTTTTTTGGTTTCTGATTCATCATATTGTCACAGCTTTATTTGGACATTTTGTAAAACTGTATAAGATATTAAAGCCGGCTAAAGCCATTCTGTAAACATTCGCACAATTTGTACAGGAGAGGAGTATAAAAACCAGACATTCCAACCCAAACTGTGAATCATAATTTTGTCTTTAGAGGAGAAATATGAAACTTAAGCTTCCAAGTGCATGTATAGTTTCAAGCAAAATGCTGTGGAATTGAAAAAAAAAACCGGACACCGTTGTGGGAAAGCCACGTAACCAGCAAGAAGATTGAGAATAAAATGACCAGTGAAATTCGACGATCTTGATGTTCGTGTGCGTTGATATATGCGATACTCCAACCAAAATGAGATGCATTGACTTTTTTTTTGTACATACCCGGAAAAATCTCAGTGAGCAAAGGATCATGCCAACATTAATTTGTTGGCATGTGAAACTGTTCACAGGCATTTCGAAATACAATCCTCATTTCGTGATACGTAAACCTTTAGACACCAGAAAAACCGCCCTCTGCTCAATCCCGGCATCCAGAAAAGATGCTTGGGTCCGGACCAACACTTTATTTTTGCATGGTCAGCCCAATCGTTAGTCCGGTGAGGGGACTTGAATAGAGGAGTCTTTTGCTGTCTGGTGTTTCTCCCGACGACTATACGTTTCATGTGTTCACGGGGTAGAACCACGTCTGTAACTCACGCAGTTTGAAGATTTCAAGGTGTTCACGCCCAGGCTAGTCCAATTTCCTTACCTCCTGGCCCTTTTGAAGGGGTTCCTAGACTCGGAAGCAAATCAAATTGGTTGTTGGAAAGTAACTCCTACCATTTTCAAAAATACCGGACTTCCATTCTGGCTTTAAAAAGTTGAGGGTAAATCGGACACAAAGTTTAATCTACAATTTTGTTTTATTGACCACACAATGTAGTTCCGGTAATGGATCCAAAACCAAATTAACTTTAAAAAAAATAGAAATTCAAGAGGTGGAATCCATCGATTTTTGTCCACAACATACTCAACACGTAGTCTTTTTCAGGCTTGATGAATGTTGATTTCTTGACTCCATATTTGTTGAATTTGGACGTTTTCACGCCAAATGCCATATTTTCTGAGGTTGAAATCCAAATTTTTCTACTGCTTAAAAACGTACTCATTTATAACGACGGGTGTAAGATTCCGACGTGATTATAAAGTACTTTGTAAAATCAGTCTTTGCAAGCCTATGTCATGTCACTTCAGTTTCCATAAAATCCATCACTGCACAGCCAGGATCTCAAGTGGGTGAAACCCGCTCCTTGGCCGTTCAAAAATACACTTTAAGAAATTACGATGAGGGGCAGGGCCGGATTATCCAGGCCAAGAACTACGGACAAACAGGGGCCTACGAAAGACTTCTGAGCCTGTAAGCACGAAAAATACCGCGGTGTATCATAAATGCCTACGGCCTAACAGTCCGGCCTTGAAGAGGGGTTATGTTATGCTTGACAGTGAGAGAAATTATACCCAGGACGACAAGTGGCAAAGGGCCTCCCTAATGTGATGGGCAACCTATATACCCTAAGGCACCCGGGGGTGCCTAAACTGCACCCCCCGGAAATCGGAAAGGAATTCCAATGATCCCGTCAACACTAAAGAAGACACAGGGGGGGTTCACCCATATCGTGCATCAAATGTGAGAAATACACCGAAACGCTCACATGAGATTCACAACACGCACATGAACACATCTTTTGTGGATCACTGTTGCGCTTATGTGTTTTTGTTTTACCAAAGTACTTGCTAAACGTAACTTGCACATTTTCTATAGGAAAGCATGCATTCGCACCGTGACCTGAACAACCTTCGTGAAAATCAGGAGAACCCGATTCCTGTAAATTAAAACATTAAGCCTACATATGAATTCAATTCTACAATCAGTACGTTTCCGCGTTGTGAAGCGAGCCCCACAATTATTATTATATTATATTAATACAGCAAACATTTTGTAGTTTAGTTTCGTTCTTCTAAAGTGCATTAACTCAAACCCCCAAGGGTAAGTGTAAAATCATATTGAACTTATCAGAGGAGAGCGAGGACAGTTCCGATAAAGACGAGAACTTCCGCATATAAGGTACAGAGTCCCAGCGCAGTGTTTTGATCGATCACAAAGATCTTGCCGTACTTGTGCATTCGTAAGCTGCGACACGGTTTCGAGGGATTCCCCAGTCATTGTAGGTGGCCTGTCAAGTTTCCCTAGCCCTGGTGTGTTTTGATTCCGAGGAGACAGCTGCTATGCGGTATTTCCACAGCAAGGGCACATATAAGACGAAAAGGGGAAATCGTAGAAACAAAACTATACCGAAACATGAGCGAATACACCGTGTCTGATTTGGAGCAGAGATTGCTGTGGGGATTTCGGTCACGCACTGCACCAAATTTGGAAGAGGCATAAATTACCTTTTCTCATTTGTCATTTTTTTACGGAGTTCAAGGAACTGGGGAATTACCAAATATCATTTGTCACCTGACATTTAACACTGGCTGAATGCACAACGACATAATGCAACAACAGGAGAAAGCACTGCGGACAGATTTATATAAACAATGTAATACTTAAGGGGGCACAACTTCACACTGTTATCCGCTCTGGGCGGGACCAAGAAAGGGAGCATTTTTCCTAGCAAACGGTGGCTCCTTGGTGGAAACTCCATTTCGCTGGTACACGATAGACTATGAAATGCATGTATTGCGATTGAAAAACCGCTACCAACGTGAACACTCCCGACCAACACGGCTCTTTCAAGACGGACAGCGTGAAATAGTTTAGTATTTTCTTTCAGTGTCTTTCCTACGGCCATACATTCAATATGTTTGAACTGAGAGGATTTTTTGTAATAAAATCCAGAAGCTTTTCTGTTCTTTGTTTTTTTAATTCATGTGTATGGATGTTGTGAAGTTGATCACAGTGCATTTCAGAAGGGGCTCTCTGGGGTTTCTACTGCCGAGTCATGACTTTCAGTTGAGCTGGAGGGACTTTATGAAAGAAAAACTTTCCTTTGTCAAAGAAGTGAAAGTATATTGCGTGCAGCAGAAGTTAACCAACTTCATTGGTGTGAGCTTGCGAAGCCTCCGATTTTTTTATGCTTTCACTTTACAGTAGTACTCAAAGATAAACTTGACTCTTATCATAAGTACTATCCTGTTGGGAAATACGCCAAATATGGCAAGGCATATGCAAACGATGTGTGCTACATTTTATCAATTAATTATCTAGACCCAACGACTTGGAAAGACCTTCATATAAAGTTTGTGCTATCGGTAAGCTTGCAGGAATATGAGAAATATGGTAGAGTGTACGCGATAATTTGCTTTATAACATACAACATCAATTATCAAACTAAACTTTTCAACAAAGATGTGAAATATGAACCCGGTGGCCAATGGAGAAGTCATATGTGACCGGCTCCACCAAAATGGGTTTTATGGGAGATTTTTTCAAAGTCAATTACATACAAATTTGAATTGCTTAATTATAAGCTTTAATTTGGTGTAGGTTTGAACCCTGTGGCATTTTGCAATTTGGAGATACATGTATATTGATTTTTGCATAATCATATCATACACATTAACAGAATTGCTTTCAAAGATAAAGCCCTTTAAACACAGGTAGTGGAAAAAGAAATCAGCCAAGAAGAAAGTCTCTTGATACCCATAGCAACAGTTAGGTTTCTTGTATGAATTGTGAACTGATAAAATAGAAGCCAATAAACCAAGCAGTAAAAAAATCACCCTGTCCACATTAAGCCCTCAGTGTGAAATTACACTGTGTCCCATAATACCCTTTTAAACAGAGTGGTCACATATTGTAATGAACCAAGCATTACAAAGCATAAAACACCTTGCGTTCTGGTTTAGTAGTACTTCAATGTGGGAAATTCCCGTAAGTTGGGACAAACTTTCCCTGAGCACTCCAGGAAAGGAAACTGTTCCCACCCCCCACCCCAACAAAAGGGGTGGGACGTGCTGGTCATGGCATTTTCACGCATTACTTTGCATCTACTTTCTGTGCTCACATATGTGGGTTATCTGTTGAATGTTATTCAGTCTCTTAGAGCTTGATCAAAGTCTCTGACAGAAACAAACTACTGACAAATCAAACACAAGTGAAACTCTAAACAGATGGCATGAGATATGTGTAACGGCATTACATGTAGCTGAGCTAACATGACATCATAAAGGTGGGAAAATAACCTCTGATATATTTTGCACGAATCCCCTGTCAAAGGCCCTTCCGGGCACGAGACAGTCTCTTTGATGTGATAAGGCCTCTCCCCTGTGACCACATCCCCCTTCGTTTTTCCTCTTCGACGGCCTGAACCCTTTCGATTTGGCGACTCCGACCTCGACCCTGGACCACTTGTACCTCTCGTTGGTGGTCTGGTTGGAGAGGAGGAGGAAGAGATGGTAGGACAGGAAGAGGTAAACGAGGACGCCCAGAAGAAGGAGGGAAGTCAGGAGGAAAACCGGCGCCGGTAATTGCATGAACAGGTGCTGCACATCCATCACATTCAAAAAACAAACAAAAGGAGTAAAGCAAAAATGTAACTTTCAAAATAAAAAGAAAATCACACAATTGTGTAAAATGAAAAGAATCTGCAAAATGTTACCATGTCTATAGATTGCAAGTCTGAGTTTTTCCTATGATGCATTTCAAGAAACTGCATTTGCTGAGCACTTTCCCAGTTCAGGATTTGAACTGGCACAGACTTGACTGAAGTGAGCTCACAAAGAGCCTCGTGTTATAAACTCGTCTTGACTGGAGACATGGGGCCACAGCTCTTGGGGGGGGGGCTGGTTGTGGTGATACTCATTACAGACCCTGATCTGTTCTCTTAATCATTACAGAGGTGGGAACTGCGCAGAAGGTCCAGCTTTTGTGTTGTTTAGTGGTGGTGAGGGGGTCCTTGTGGTTGAAGCCAATAGACCTTTATCATGAAGCTGCCACATTTGTCTTGTTCCCCGTAGACTCATTAGAAATAGTAATACAACTTCACAAGTTGATAAAAGGGAACAGGCTATTTTTCCTTCCAGCCTCCGTTTGGTTACATTGCTTTGAATGGTATTAAAGCAAGATGGCTGCCCCGAGACAGAGGTCTATACAGGGAAGACTTTGGACAGCAATATTTTTGCACAGGTGTGTCTTCTTATTGTCACCGAGTTTGATGGGTAATTAGCTGGGTGCTCCAAATCTAATTACACTAAGTTACGGCAGTGGCAGTACAATCAACATTCAACAACACTGTTCAAATTTTATTACTCGGGGAAAGTAAAATATTTAATATTCTGCCAGTCAGCAGTGGCATGCCTGATGCACTCTATGCATCGCACTGATGACTTCTCTTGGATGTAGAATTCTGACTGTTGGCTGGGACTCGAATCAGCACAGTAGGGCCCTACTAAAAATGAGCCTTCCAGTGTTAGGAGGCCAATGGATGTACACAATGTACATGCACACAAATGACTACATGCTTAAAGACAAATAGAAAAATGGTTGAATGGGATGCTAGAGGTCACTGTACAAACAACTTTACACCTCCCCCCCCAAAGCAAACGATGCTCAGTGCAGGAGTAAAGTGCTCCTGATAAAAAGACTACCCTGTAAAACAACACCATCAGGAAGGAAGAGGAATAACAGCTGGGTAAGGCGTGAAGTAAGAAACAATCAAGTGAAGTGGATAATCGGGGCCTGTAAGTTCACAGGGTCAGGAAGGAAGAGAAGACAGAAACTGGGACAGGGTGAGCTCGTCAGAAATGATGTTAGAATACAAAGACTTGGTGCAAAGTTAACACTTGCGAAATAGCCAGGGATTGATTACACTTGGTACAGAAATGATAAGGGTCCACATATACTAGAACAGGCCTATAAATTACGTTGAGGTCAAAGTTTCATCTTGTTGCCAAGTAAGTTCACTTTCCACATGGCTTTGTAACACATAACTCTCACCACAGGAGGTAACCGTACAAACACTTCTATCTTTGCACCATCAGATTTTGTTACAAGAAGCCTGGTCGGGCATTGCAAGGAGCTTATGGACACTGCCAGAAGTCACTGCCAGTTGCTGTTTGCAAATTCCATAATGAAAAATTACTAGATACATTTTGAAAACCGTGATAATAACATCATTAGTCTCGACTGCCCACTGACACTATACGCTCTGCCTGGAGCTTTGAACATCACAAGCTAGTCGCTAATATGGTGTGGTGCGCAAATTGCTAACTGATGTATTTATAATATTTTCTGCAAAAAGAAACAAACTTTTTGCAAGCATGTTACCTCTGTGTGCTTACAGTGCATTGTTGCAAAAAGTTTAACGTTTCACCATGTATACTACAAGACCACTAAATGTCAACATTGACACTCATGGAATGGACATATGACGCTACTGAAATGAAATTGAACTGCTGGTGAGATATTGACATTGTGTCCGTATTCAGTAAGAGAAAAACCACTCATACTGATAAGTCAGTTCTGGGGCATTTGGGTGGCACTCCAACAGGAGTACAACCCAGACTCACCGGCACTAGTATGACCCATGGGTAAGTGACGGCGTACCCTTAATCAGACTAGGAGTATGCTCTCCTATCATGTGGTTATTTCATCTTGCAGAAAGGTAATTGTTGACTGTCCACGTGATGTGATCCAAGAGTCGGCACATATGCGATATATTTTATTTATTTTTTTATCTAAGTCTTTCTGGTAATGAAACCAAAGATTCCTCAAAAGTGCCCAATATTTTCTTGCATCCATGAGTATCAAAAGCACATGAAGCACAGGCGGGTGCAGCCGTGGTGTCCTCTCACACAAAGATGCCACAGATTTGTGCACATTCAGTTGAAAATAAGCAGTGCACACCACACAACTGCATTTGCTTCCTTGACTCTTCATGTGGGTGGGCATGACACAGCACAATCTACAGCTTTGTGTGACGTCCAGTACATAAATGTGCAGTGAGTTCGATTCCTTCCCTTGTGCTTACCTATGGTGTTGAGGTACGGTTAGACATGTTTGTAACAAGTGGCAATAAAGGAATGATATTGGGTTAACTCGAGGTGCCCAAATTGGGTCAAGAAATCATGCAGAGGTTAAAGTTGCTAAACAAATTTAAACACATCCAAACACATTTCTGGCTTTATTTCACAGAAATTGGTTGACTTGAGCCAATCTGCCTCTGCATGCAGCAATTTCTCTGAACTATTTACAATGGTATCAACTTTCTTCTATATTGTTTGACCAAGCCATCATATTTTTAACTTGTATTGTGGGATACATTCCAGAGTAACTGGCTCCCCAGGTTGGTTACTTAGGCAGGCTCGCATAAACACAAGATGTCATGTGAGCGTCACATCGAACACAGTTGTGTGAGCCCAAGTAAGCATGGGGAAGTTATCAAACATGCTGAGTAGTAAAATACTGCATCAAGACTATTTTGAAACAGTGTAAAATTACGTGAGCTCCAGATTCTGCAGGTGCATGTATTATGTCCAGTTCCGGCTAAATTATTACAAATTGGACGCAGCTCACTGTGCAGAACAAACGAATTTGACCCACCTGGAAGACAATGCGTGAGTTGACCTGATGATATTGTCCGTCCTTCCCTATGTAACCTGCCTGCCAAATGCCAGACCTGGCTGCAATTCCCTGCAGGACGCGGCCGATGACGTACGACATGTACATGGTCAGGAGCGTGATGCTAGCAAGCAGGAGGAGGAAATAGCGAGCGTTGCGTCCCCCGATACAGTTGTTGACCCAGGAGCAGTGGTGGTCAAAGCGATAGACGCAGTGGTCGCAATAAGCTGGTGGGCAAGCCAGACAGATATACACGCGCAGGAGTAAAGATGACATTTGGGAGTCCGGTTGGCATAATGGTTCTGTGCTCACCTTCCACTCTGTGGTACCGGGTTCGATTCCCGGCCTGGTCTCCAGGTGGATTGGGTTTTAAGTCCCTACCTGATTCCGTGGGTTTTACCCAGAATATTCCTCTGGGGTTTTCCTCCCACTTCTAAAACTGTAACTGCTTCCATTGTCTCATCTCTACAGGTTTCTTCAAGGCTTTTGAGCTTAAAGTGCCTAGAGCGCTCAGTTGAGGAATCCTTGGTGTCATTACCAGAAATTAAAATAACAACAAATTTCTGAGCACAACTTAATAAGCTGTAATACATTTACTGAGGATCTGTTATTTTCATCTTTTGTAAATATTACACTAAGTCAATGACCAATCTGAAATTTGCTGGGGAGATCATTTTTGAGTACAAAGCTTGTTGAGCTTGAGTGAGTTACAGACCGACTGAGTGACACTTTTCGCACTCAGGAAATGTACAAGTCAAGCAGCTTTTGCAAATGGTTTCTGATGAAGCAAGTGTGTTGAGAAGGATCAAATTTTAAAGTTCTATAGAGACTCAAATTTATTTTTCAACTTCTTAAAAACAAATTCTACCATTCTCTAGTGTAACACAAGTACCTGTTTCGGGTCAACTGGAATAACATATT
>NW_019091416.1:2546950-2605588 GCF_001949145.1 Acanthaster planci
TTTGGTGGTGGTGGTGGTGGGGATCCCTACGGTCTGGAGGGGTAACCGTAAACCAGAATTAGGTAAGAATAGGTTACCCAAACTGCTATAAGGTGAGCCAAGCTGCAGCATTAAAGGTCTTTAAGTCTTTGTCATAGTCTCTCTTCAGGCTGCAATTTTATGAATTGAATATCCCGAATTTGAACATTGAAGCCCGAGTGCACCATCATTTCTCATATCACAGAAACGGTGGCGCAATTTTCAAAATGCAGACAGCCTCTGTAGAAGCTGCAGTTCATTTGCTTTCAGCACCTCCTTGACAAGGTTTACACCCCCCAGTGCCCCCCCCCCCACAAATCTCACCTTTGTTACTGTACGGCTCAGAAACATCAAACAATTGATAGTGTCCAACGGCAATGATTTAAACCAGCTGTGGAGCTCATGATGCAGTTGTAGATGAAGTCGAAGCTAAGATTTGAAAAAACGTATCGTTATTCCATAAAGTTCTGTGCCGATTCACCAGTTCATTTTGTCAGAATTCTCATTCCGTTTCCATTTCAGGATTTGGAGTACCGATCTAGATTGGAAGAGCTGGCACAGAAACTCTACGACCTCAGCCATCCACAGTAGTCAAACTAATTCGTTTTCAATATTATTTCTGGCCACAATAATTTTGCCACTTACACATGCGCACAAAATTTCTGGTACACCCTTCAGCTATTACATGTTTATTCCCCCAGGTTTCTTGAGTAGGTGCTCTTGCACTATCAGAAACACTACATGTACATGTAGTTTGTTAAGCTCACAATACGAAAGGCTTTGATGAACCTCGAGTTGTGGCTGTTTTCCAATACTCCACTTCGCCTCCGTCTCAGGCTTCGTTCCCAAAACCAATCCCCAATTGTGGGCCTGAAGCGTTTAAATTACATTGGATTACCGTAATTGTTGGCTCTCTCGCATCTTATTTGACATGTTTGACGTTCTGTGGCACTATTAGACTGATTACTGCACTTACAGCTTCAAAGTCAGCTAGTAAAAAAACAGTTGAAGCCTGAGATGGAGCCGAAGTCGAGTATTGGAAAACGGCCCATGTGTAGTATGATCTTGGTGGCAGAATCCATTATGGCACATTGTACAACTGTCATTATGTATGCATGAATACAGGTACTCATGGTTGGCAGTCACAGATGCATTGAACATGCATATATTTTGTTTAAAGTCACACATTCTTTTAACTCATTTATTTCATTGGAAGTTGAGGATAGAACCGTAGAGTGGGAAGATTTAAGAGTATTTCAAGTGCGGTCATTGGTAGTGACCAGGGAGTGTGGAATGCAATAAATTAATTACTTTAGGTGTGTTTTTTTCAGCATTTCAAGATCAAGACTGAGTTAGATTGAGGATTGTGACCTACTTCGATATTCTCCTGAGGAGTAAAACTTTACATTTGAATTATCTAACCTGAAAGTGATTCCTATGCAAATTTCTTATGGTTCAGTTGTAAACACCTTGTGGCACAACCCAAGTAATTTATACTGAAATGTTTTTTAGTCATTCTTTTGTGTATAAAGCAATGCTGTGAGGACTCATTGACAAACAATCTTGACAGCCACACCATGTTTAAATTTTTCCCAATAAAAATCAGGGTCTATGATTATGTCAACTTTTTCCACTTTTAGGCATAATTGTGTAACGTTTATGTTCAGTTTTATGAAAATGTTCATTGATTGTTCATCCAGTATAATTTTATTGTATAACCAACGAACCACTTGTCAGGGAATTGTTGGGATGATTTTGTTAGGTTAGCGGAATAGATTTATAAAATTTTAGGGAAGCTGCAGTCTATTTTTTTCAAAAATGTTTCACCGTTGATGGAAACTTTCATTTGTTAGATGCTGAATATAGCATGCAAACTCTGTAGTGTTTAATCACCTTACAGTAGATTCATTTATGTGCAATTTTTAGTATGGAAACACTTGTACAATAAAGACATCTTTATGTACACAGTAGTTGGAAACATTTGAACATTTATTTTGTACATAGAAAAATAGTGTAATGTTGGAATAAAACAACTGCTTTTTATACAAAGTACAGGTATTGCATAATTATAATGGAATTTACACCATGTAATGAAATATTGTACAGTGTATACATTAGAATGCAATACATGTAGAATTGAAAATACATCTACGACTTGGAAATCAAACAACTGCATCTGTTCTGTGATGGTGTGTATGTCTTGTACAGTCATCTCTTGTTGCAACAAAATTGCAGGGGACAGACATATTACTTCGCTATAACCAGGACTTTGTTATAAGAGGAAGGGAACAAGAAACAAAAGAAGAAATCAACAAGTTGGGATTTGCAAAATTTACTCTGTCCAAAAGTATTGTTACAACTGTTCTTTATACTGGGAATCCACTCTATATTTTTGTTCACTTTGTTTGCTTTACATTGTAAATCTACATGTATATGCCCCACACTCAATGCAATGTTGCTGTAACTTGGAGCAAACTTAAGTTCTGGAACAGTCCAATATGTTTGTACAGTTCTCACCCGCTGTGAACAACGTGTCGTAACTGAACTGTTCTATCACAGTGCAGCATCTTACCGTAAGGCTTAGGAGTATCTCAACAGTCTGTCTTTAGGGGATTCAGTAAAGAAATGCGTCAGTTTTTGAATAAGGTTATCATAGGTCAACATTTTGGACAAAAGGTGCAGTTGCCTTGCCTTGATCCTTTTCACTTCATCTACTCCTTGTTGCTCTGCATCATAGCATCCCATTGCTTCTTCATCCGTTGCCTGAGCACATTATCTTCATTCCATTTACCTGAATGGACACAAATTGAAAAGGGGAACAAATCAGAAGTTTTGTTTCATATCTCATTTGGTTAGTTTTGAGGAAATGAGTTTTTCTTCGGTGTGATGAGACTGTGGGTGAATTCTATTCCTGGTTTTTTTGGAGGGGAGTTTGGTACACTGGGGTAGCTTCTCCTTGAGAACTAAATCCCTGGTGCAGAGGCATCCCTCTTCACATTTCAAAATGCCTACTGTGTGAATCGGCTCATATGGGGTCTATCCGCCTCGAGCAGAAGTGCTCCCTAATCGGTTGAAAAGAGCCGTGTTGGTTGGGAGTGTTCATTTTGTCGGTAGCGATGCAACCGTGACGTGTGCAACCATTTCCTAGTCATTCGTGAACCAGCTAAGTTCAGTTCCGACCAAAGGAGCCTTCTTTGCAAGAAAATAGCGCCCTCTCTTGGTCCAGCTTGCAGCCCATAGAATTGATTTAAGCACAGCAGACCTAGTTGTGTGCATTCTGGTGTACATGTATCACAGTCATGTCAGACATGCGTGCATTAAAGTACTATATGAATGCATGCACACATGGGTGCATTCTATTAAATTGGTGCATTTTTGCACGCGAGCTCAATATTGCCGTGGTCCCATACTCTGGACCTACTGCAGAACTTTGTATCTCAAACACTTGGGACTTGTGGCTTTCACCCCAAGCTATTTCATTCACAAAAACCTCCGACTTGTGGGCCTATCTTGCATGGGGGCAGGCAGCTACATTTGGACCTGGTCTGTGCCCGGCATTTACTTCTGCTTGGGGAATTTCGGGGAGGGGACGGTGAAAAAAATTGACATAAAAACGTAGTGATCATAGGGCTATATCTTGAATGTCCAGCAAAACATACACAGCCATTCGCTTTCGGGGCACCACCGGGCAGCGCTATCTCTCTCTAATGTGCACTGCTTTCTATGGGTGCATACTTGAGAAATGCAACCATATGCACCTGCAGCTGGACCATGCAGTGTGGCATTTCAGGAAAGCATGTGTTAAGTGCCCATGGGCGGGGTTAATTGGATCAGTCTTTACGACTGTAAATGGCAATGACTTACTGTCAGCATTTCTTTGCACCCCAAATGTGGGTGGATACGTCTCTGTGGATCTGGCGGGAACATCCTCAGTGTAGGAACTGGTGTTCAAGCTCTTGATATGGCTATGCGACACTCCGTTGAAAATGTCTTGCCTCAGTGCATTGCCCAGCGCGTCGTAGAGAGGCTCTGATTTGATCTCGATATGGACTGGCGATCGCGGAGCAGCAGTGCGGCGTCTCTCTGGCAGCCTTGCCTCTAGGGACTTGCGGAACTCCTCTTTATTTTCGAGGAGCTGGTCACACAGACTGTCCCCGTAGGTGTGCCTGATGTTGGGGGGTATATAGAAAATCCCGGACCGCGCCTTATTATTAGGGGATTCCACAGGAGCAAGCCCATCGGTACCAGTCCTGCTTTTGGGCATTCCGCCCACGGTCGCAAAACTCTTTCCTTTGTACGAAAACAAGCCTCCTTTTCCCAACACAGTCCCAGCCTGTTCAAACTTGGAGTTTGTCGCCGGCCGACGAAATCTGTCATAGTTATAATCCATCTTCTGATCCAAGCCCAGTCTGTTGAATTGCTCCCCAAGGGCTATGTCGCGAGGGTTGTGTTTGACATCATTCTGGTACGGGCTGTAATGTCCCTTTGGGGTGAACGTGAGAGCGCCGTCCGGAATTGAGCCTTTGATGGTGTTCTCGTCAGGACTGAAGTGGATGGCATTCAGCTGGGTCTCCTCAAGGTTCCCTTTGGCATATTTAGCCTTGTGGATCTGCCTGTGTAATTCCTCTGCCTCAGCTCTCATGATGTCCTCCGCCTTGGGGTCTCTGTAAGGGGCCAACCTGTCCGGTTTGACGGGTTTGGGGAGCGGTTGAGCTCTCTCTGTCTCGGCCAAAGCCTTCTTGTCCTTGATCTCCACAACAGTACCAAACAGACTACGTGGGGCAACGGCTTTGGTACGCTTTGCTCTCAGATCCACTGCTGCTGCTGCCATGTTGTTCACACTGTTCTCTCTTTTCACCTAAAGAAGAAGTAATTTAATCTGTCAGGCTGGGTCTATCACTCAAAATTAAATAACTGTGGTCCCTGCCATCCATTTCTTTTCTGAATGCAATGAACACAAGGGGGAAATTGCTGTCGTAAGACAGGCCTTTTTGTGCTGCATTGGCATTGTATAATAAATAATATCAATGTTGGCTCAAAAAAGCTTTTAAAATACATGTTCTGGAGAGGTGAGAGTTCCATCGCCCCCATCTGTCCATAATTTTCCCTTAGCAAGCATAAGTTGTGGGCCAAGTTACTAGGCCCAGGCCTACTTTATAACTGTTAGGTTTAGCAAGTGCATTAGAAAGCCACAACAAATTTTGAAGGAAAATGTTGACGCATTTATGATTTGTTAACTTGTTTGAAAACAAACAAGTTAACATTTTTCAGACCAGTCATGCCAGTCTCATAGCGTGTGTGCACAAGTAAGTTGTCGAGTGATGTCCTAGTATGGAACTCCTTCCCGTTCGCTAAAAAGAGTAAGGCCAATGTAGGCCCTGTCAAGTGTCAGCATGACCAGTGAGCAGGTGAGTGTTCCAGAACAAGTAAACCATGTGAACGTTGTAAAAGAATCTTCCAAGTTCTACTTTTCTAGAATTCACACACCGCGTTCGTTTCATTTTGTCCATTTAATTATTATCAAAGAGAAGAAAGTTTCTGATAGTTTACCAGTGTAAATATGCTATATTATATTTATAAAACCGCAACATATCTCTCACTCCGCCAAATTCTCACGGGCATTTGGTGTCCCGTCTCCGCCGTGCTCGATCGAAGGAAGCGTGAAATTTAAGCCCGGGATGTAACCGAGTCTGCCGCGCTGTTGCTAGGATGTTGCTAAGGGAATCCCCATCCTCTGTCAACAAATATTTTCAATAATTTCTACAATCATGGTATTTTCAACACAAAAACAAATTTAATTTGAAAACGGCAGTTTATTCTAAATATTTACATTTTGCTTCTGACAAGGAAAAAATCCATCTAATTTCTCTTTAGGAAATGTAAGGAAAAAGCTAAAGTCTAGTATCCTGTGTCTTGCGGTGCACTGTACCAATACTATGGTTGACCGTGACTAGACTGACATGACAGCGCGCGGTGCGCGCGCTATCGCAAGCCCACACAACTCGAAAAGGGCAAGTCCGTGCACGTCAAGCCTACTGCACTTTTCTGTCTTGGTAATGCTAATGGTAAGTCGGAAATTCTTGCAGAATGTCTTGGTTTGTCGGCAAGGTGTTGATACAGATATTGATAATGGACCCATTGTGATCAATTGAAGTAACCAGAATAGTTTTGAGTGTGGTTGCTCAATTTTTTTCCTTTTGACTTGAGCCTTTCAATTTTTATGGGCAATCATTGTAGCGCCCTCTATTGGTGAAATGAAAAATATTTAGATAGTTATCACAAGTTTCCAACTGTCATGACTGCAAATTTTTTCATAGGTTTTCTTGTATTGTTACTATGAAACGTTTCATACGGAAAATAAAGTGAAAGTGAAGTGACATGCTGGAACACGTCTGATATTCCTATGATTGGTTTTCATTGTAAGTTTACCAAAATTGTTGTTTTATCATGGCTCAAAATATCAAATGAATGGGTCAGTGCGGACATCCGGGAGTTTCACAAACTTGCTGATAGCAACCACACTGCGCCTATGAAAACAACCGCAACGAGCGCGCGCATACGTACTGATCAAAGAAAAGATTGTGTAACCCGATCCTCGGACTGGTGGGTGTGTGGGTACGTTGCCATGGTCACTGTTTTCACCAGTGCGGTACCTGCCACTTTGCGAGAATCCTGGATGTCTGCGCTGCCCTGTACTGTAGGCCCGAGACTGACACCGCTTAATATGAACACCTTATATGCAAACCATTACAACTATACGAGATTGGTCTGAAAAAAACCAAACTCAGGTCACATGTCTGCTGGGGAGGACTATTCACCTTATAAGCCCTGTTTCATTAAAATGGTTAAATTTACTAGTATTTCTCCCATCTACTGCTATACTGAGTTGCTTTGACTCTATGAAATGCCTTTTAAAAACATTTAGACGTGGTCAGGTGATAACTTGGACTCTACGAATCAAGAGTCCAAGTTACTCGATCAGTCATCGATGTCAGCATGACCAATCACAGTGCGGCCCTTGTCTTTTTCTTCTTGTTTTATTGTCACCTACAAATGGAAGCTGAGCTATGATTGCCTAATCACATCTATACTAATGACTAATATGGAACAGGCAACAGGAGATAGGAGCTGCATTGTGATTGGTCAAGCTGTCATACTACTGACAATGATGAGATAGAACATTGTACATGCTGTCGTGTACATTCCTTTTTTAAGATTGAAAAGTTGTTTTTACCAGCTTAATGTGCTCATGCACTGTGTTATTTTAGATACCAGCTGGCTCATCCAACCTATTACGACTATTGCAGAGTGTGTGGAACATGTTGACGTTGATTCAAGCATTTTTAGAATCCCTAAAGATGAATGCACACGTAGATGCATGCATCCACCCAGAAGTCAGTTGCAGTGGCTTTGGTGTGGAACGTATGTTTACACTTTTCTGACCAGCACTCAACTTTAGATATGCGTATCATTCTGGGATGTACAAGGTTTAAAACCGATGTTTTATTTTATCTATTTTTTGTTCAGTTTAAAGCACTCGTGGACTAAAATTGAATTTGAGCAAGATGGCCTTTCGGTTGAGGGTGCTAACAAGTGCCTTGTTGTCTGCAAGGCAATGTCAGCTTAGGTTGGTGACTCCATCAGCCATGACGGGAATCATGAACAATGCAGTTGCAGGGCAACGCAGGTAAGACTTCTTCACTGTCACTGTTCATACGCAATCTGCTACTCTTCAATAGAAAAAAAATTTATATTGTTCTTATTGGTGTTTTGGGGCCTTGAATGGTTTTAGCCTTGTTTGTAGTGGTGAAGTGGCTTCCATGCAGAAGAATGTTAAACTTGAGCGGACCTTGTCTAGTAGTAGTAGAACTTAGTCCATGTGACTTGTTATGCATCATTATTCTTAACCTTTTGCCTCTTTTTCCCCATGTAAATCCACGGACTCTATTACCTCAGCATTGTGGGTAAGGAATCCTGCTTAGTGCCAGAGTGCAATAGCCAGTAAATTAAAGTGAGGGACTTTCTCACAGAGTTTATGTCACAATCCAACGCAAGTCATCAACTGTCCCTAGATGAAACAGCCTCACAGGGTCCAAGTCTGCCGGCCACCAGTATCCCGTGGTAAAATGTGACTGTTTGAATTTTGTGCGCGATGTCATCATTCACCAGTACTGGCTCGTTAAGTGTCGGAATCGGCGGTTATACTGTGGCTTATGTCTAGCCAGTACATTCTTGTATGGTTAACCAAAGTGTGACATTAGTTGCCATTGTGTTGGTTCTACAGATTGACAAGTCAACTGAAACATCTCTTGCAAAAGCAGAGGCTCAAAATTACAATTTTGGGTTTCCAGCTTGTGAGGAATAAGGAGATAAGCAGTAATCTCAGATGTTTAAGCCTTGATGTGTGTTTGATTTTTTTTTCAGGCACCTTTCATCTGCAGATTCTCCTCCCTATGAAGAGTTCACTGTACAGAGTACCGAGGATTTTAATCAGAAAGTTATTAACAGCAAAATGCCAACAGTAGTCGACTTCTATGCAACGTGAGTGCATTGTGTAATCCCTGTCACAGTAATATTGTCAACAAGCTCTGGAGCTGTAGATTTCTCAAAACTTTTTTGGTGCTTTTTAAAAGATTCTGTGTTTTGGATTTATTGCTCAAATGTGAACCTGTGCCTCCAAATGCAACACCACCAAAGTGAAAGAAAACATTTTCAAATATAAACATGACTGGGTTTATTGTTGGACTAAAGTTCTCTAAAAAGATTTTTTTATGAATCCTATCACCCTCGTCACCCCCCAAAACAAAAGTGTGGAAGGTAACATGATGTCGGACATAAGATAAGTGCAGATATGTGTTTTCCACCTTGCCAGGACATAAAATAACTTTCAGATTTCTTATGTCATGACAGTACAGAAATAATAGGTGAGACAGATTCACATTGAAACAATTCACCAACTTGGATATTCGTTATTTCTATTCAGATGGTGCAAACCGTGCAAAGCCTTAACCCCGAGACTCCACGAGGTCCTGTCGGAGCGGCCAGGGCGAGTCCAGCTGGCCAAAGTGGACGTTGACCAGCACACGGACCTGGCCATGGACTATGATGTCAGCTCCATCCCCAAGGTGGTGATGTTCAAAGAGGGGAAGGTGGCCGGCGAGTTTGTGGGCCTGATGGAGAAAGACAAGATTGAGAGCTTCATTGATAGGCTCACATTATAGCACTCTTTTTTGGAGGGATGAAAATGGATTCCATTTGGGTACTTGGGAGAAGAGGTATTTAAGGTCATGCATAAAAACTTGAGGGGAGGGCGTTTTGCCATGTGCTTTCTGTCTTGGCCAAATTCAGGGGCCAATTTCAAAGAGATAAGGCCGCACTCGAATGTCTAGAGCTAACTCTGGGTTTTCACTCCATTGGAAATGTGCGGAGACGTGCTGACAGACCTAGCTGTATCTATGGAAGCCCATTTGGGACACAGCTAAAGCTCAGATATATATATTTAAAGGAAAGCCATTTTGATCATGTTCCCAGACTCTTATTCATTGTAATCTGGTCAGTGGGGTGATGGCAGACTATTATTAGTTCCATGACTCCCTCTTTTTTTTGTTACTGTTGCTTAAAGCATTTAGACATTATTAATCACAAATTTTAATGTTCATCAGCATAAATAACATTATTCTGTAATGAACTTTTATTTTGTTCCTTTCACTTTTATCCTCTGGTTCCCAAACTAAAAAAAAATTTACCTCACTTTCCATTCAACATGGCCTACTTATGAAGAAGGCCAATATTTGCATAGCACTACAGATGTTTGCTTAGCAAGAACAGGTCACCAGCCACAGAGTCGTGGCATAAATATCGCTTGTGATTGATACTCTGCCGATTTTTTTTTTGGGCTCAGCGTAAATTGTAAAGCTGCTCTGTGATTGTTTTCAACTGGGTCCTACGCACGGGTTGCACAGTGTACATACGTGTGACTGCCCACCAACAAACTCTGCTCCAAATCTCAGCACTTCTTTCTGCTCCGGTCCAAAGAACGGACAAGTTTGACTAGATCTGCCTGCATGGTTTCATCATATTCCTTCTTCTGCCGCAAGAGGAGAACCACTCTCTGCTTGCAGTCAGTAGTACAATGTAATCTCTCCATCTAAGAGGTTTTCCATCCATGGGTCTATTTAAGAAATAATACAGGTTTCTTAGCCCCTCCCCCAACTGTAATTTGATTCTAAAGTTACTGTGTGTGCATGTCTTAATAAATCAGTAAATTAACTCTTTGCACAAGTTTTCTTTAATATGTTGGTGATCATTTCACTTTTGAGCACCTGTTCTTACATTTGGCAGACTAGTTTAGTTAAGTAAGTCTTGTAGTGCTGAGTGCTGCAGTAGCAAGAACTAGCAAGAACCCTACCGTTTCTGGGAAATTATTATGCAGGTGAAGGTGACCGAGTTTGATGGTAACATTTTTTTTTATGACGTTTACCATGAGATCACATTCTTTGCTTCTTCAGCTCGTTTTCGGCAAAGTATATTCAGCTAATAGTGCGGTAAAATAATCAGAGTTGGCTTCACTTGACAAATATTCACAAGCAAAGTATTAAGTGGGGAATTTATAGAGTGGAATAAAGAGGAATGATATGCTGAACCTTCTTTTTCTGGTCAGCTACATAATTTGATTGATGCTAAACATAAAAACCTGATGTTTTTCATGCTTTTGTCATGCCAAATTCCATTGAAGAGTTGGAAATTGCCCGAAAAGAAATATTAAAAGGGATGTGGGGAAGGTCTTATTTGAGCATTTCATGAGTTTCAACCTGAATGATACAAAGGAAGGCTGAATTTATACTGACATCAATACATGCAAAAAGTTTATAATGGTTAAGGTAGTAGCCCCCCCAAATCAAGGGTGTTTCAAATGTGTTTCAAGTGAAGTTTCTGGAATCGTGTTACATGAATAATTACGATGACAATAAATGTTTCAACAATAATTGTGAAAGTAGAAACTGTAAATTGCCATTTTAAAATTCTTTGTGTGGATAGTAAACAGGCGAATAAAGGAATTTTATTGAATAGTATTAGAGCCGTCGTAGATGTTTTCCTCTTTAGCGGAGTGGATTGCTTTCCAGTGGTATTTTGGCTGATTTTATGTTCTTTTATGCATGTACAGTGCGATTCTATCTTATGGCATACATCCTCGATCAGTAATTCCCATAAATTATTTGCACAGTAGGCATTGACGCAACGGGGGTGAAATTTGGAACCAAGCAGCCCACATTTTTTGAATGGGACATCGTAAGCAAACGATTTGCAACCTGCATATGGTGGTGTGCGGTACTTGTGCGCACTTCGATTTACATGTACAAAAAGAGCAGGTGGTGCACTCGCATCGGCCCCGCCGGGGGCGGCGGGCCCCACTGCCCCGCTATTGAATGAAAGTAATTGGTTTCAAATTACAAGAACTATACAAGTATAATGACGCACATTTTTGAACAATTTTCATAACTCACATTTTCAAATCCATTTCAGGAATCGATAAACTAGGCACAAGAAATAGGGCCCTACAGTTTAGAAATCGAAAATCTTAAATACGTGTACATGTATACGCACACTGCTGCACGCTTCAGTGATGGAAGTGATGGAAAAGTCTGAGTGAGGGAATATCTTTTTTTTTCTTTTTTTTTTTTAAATACATGTAGCAGAGTCTTTCTCACAGATAACCCAGAAAGGCTCTGGTTGGATGAAAAATGCCTGAGCCAGAAAACTAGTAACTAGCTCAGGCGTCGAACTGGGTTCTTTGCGCCTATTTAATCTCTCTGAATTTTTTGCTCATTAAAAAGCCAAGTTTTGCGAAAGGAACATGAACTTGTATGCTGTCGATCAAAAAGTATGTTTCTCATTTAAAATTCAATTTCAGACACGAAGTTTAGAGACGCAGGTTAAATTGTGACGAAGCCAAGGGCACGCAAGTGGTGGAAAACCTCTGAAATCTCCAAGCTCCATCATATAGGTGGCGCCGTTCATTTCTTTTCTGGTGACGTGATCTTTTTTACCCAGAGTTCCTTCTCCTTTACACATCACGTAAGTAGAGGGTGTGGGAATGATGGACAAAAAATTATCGCCAGTATTTCTTTGAAATCCTTTCTAAATGCACTGTAAATTTTACATGAACAATGTGCTTGGCTTCTTGTGATTTGTTTCGAAATCTTTTTGGTTGTTAATACGGATTAAATTTAGAAGAATTTTAGCAGCAAAATTTGTCTCGAGTGAAGGGCTGGGCCTGGTTATGAACTGTTGCTGGTTCCCGGCGGCTTTATTGTTACCACATCTTCCAACATAACGGGAACAATGAACGTGTGCGTGTCAGGACAAGAATTTCTGGTGACTTCGAGAAACCAAAAACCATTTGCCGCTTGTTAAATGTTTGCAAGTTCTAAAAGCAGATCCTGTGATATTTTTGAATGGGGATGAATGTCTTGCAGACAAACATGACAAATACTAGGCCTAGGCTACTGTGACAGTGTAATTGTAAAGGCCATGCATGACGGCCTGGATTTCTGTCCAGACAATTTTGAAAACCCAGGAGGCTTTTTATTTTTCATTAGTTGGTGTACATAGGCTACCACACACTGATGGTAAGTGTGTGTCCATGCAAAGGGAACCACCATTGAAAGTAGACTAGCTCTCAGTCTGTTCTAATCACGCTGTTTGTATGTGGGTGCACTACAAACTTCTGATTTACTTCGCAGCCATTTTTTAACCATTCCCGATGGGGAAAAAAAACAACAACTTTGCTGAAATAAATAACTTTTTTGGAAAACAGTGAAATATTTTGGCTGCTGTTTGAGCGGTATGTGGGCGGTGGACGGAAAACCGGGATATCCATTCTCATGGCCTAAAAGTGATGTCATGTCTGAATCATTGTTTGGGAAAATTGATCGGGCCGACTTGCTCAAAGTTATTGTCACATTTGTTTTTGTTGCTGCTCTTGAATTGAAGTTGAATTGAACCTTTAAGTTCTTCATTTTGTGTAAATGCTTTGTATTGGGTTTATGTTACTGATCACGCTCAAGTTATTGCCCATTCATTGCACCAAGGTGAAAGTTGGGGGAAAAAAGTTCAGTGATTCTGGGGCAGTTGGCACAGCTGGATGGGTATTGTAGGAGCGCTATGGAAACATCCAGTTTTGGCTTTATTTAGTTAGAGTAAAATGAGTCCTCTTTTCTCACAAACGTTCTCTCAAAGCCACTGGTTAAAAAGGGAAGAAAGTGCCGAGTTCTCTAATTTTATTTTAAATGCTTTAACTGGAAATTTGGCCCTTTCTTTTCTCTGCAGCAATGGCGGACGCAGCACCAGCCGGTGATCGCGGTGGCTTTCGTGGCGGTTTCGGGTCAGGAGGGCGTGGCAGGGGCCGCGGCCGTGGGCGCGGTCGCGGGCGTGGAAGGGGCCGTGGGAAGCCCGACGACAAGGAGTGGGTGCCAGTGACGAAACTGGGCCGTCTTGTCAAGGACCTCAAGATCAAGTCACTTGAGGAGATCTACCTGTTTTCCCTGCCGATAAAGGTGGGATTTGGGGGCAGTGATATCTTCCCACCTAACAAAGAAGTCAAAACTAAATGCAGAATAATTCCACCTTCAAATAATGGGTCCTTCTCGTCAATGTCCACTTTACAAAGATGCACAAGTCGCATGAAATGATCTTAAATTGTCATCTTTGTAATTTTTGCAGGAAGCAGAAATAATTGATTTCTTCCTTGGATCTGCCTTGAAAGATGAGGTACTGAAGATTATGCCCGTGCAAAAACAAACCCGAGCCGGCCAGCGAACCCGATTCAAGGTGAGCAGTGCAGTTGAGTCGCACTACTAGGGGTTGATGTTGCCACTGATCATTTTTGGTTTTGACTCATTGTGAGAACAAATTAAGCTATGAGCATATGTTTTTATGTCTGCCAATGTCTTGTTGAAATTATGTCCTTTTTTCCCACCCACAGGCCTTCGTTGCAATCGGAGACCACAATGGACACGTAGGTCTTGGCGTGAAGTGTTCTAAAGAGGTGGCTACGGCCATCCGAGGGGCCATTATCTTGGCCAAGCTGTCGGTCATCCCAGTCAGACGAGGCTACTGGGGGAACAAGATCGGCAAGCCCCACACCGTGCCCTGCAAGGTGAGTGACCATCACTTGTGATGCCCCAGTAATTAAAATTTTTAGTGTACATTTTGTACCAGATTCTGAGTATTTGGAGAGGTGTAAATTTGAAGATGTCAGTCAGTGATTCACAGAAACTTTGGGAAGCTGGTAAGGGAATGCTTCAAGATTTCTCTGCGTTTTCCAACATCAGGTGACAGGAAAGTGTGGGAGCGTTCTGGTGCGGCTCATTCCCGCACCACGTGGGACCGGTATCGTCAGTGCACCGGTGCCCAAGAAACTACTGCAGATGGCAGGAATTGAGGATTGCTACACAAGTGCATGTGGCTCAACAAGTACTCTTGGGAACTTCGGTAAGCAAAATTGCCAATGAATTATGGAAGCGAAACAACAGAAAAAAATGGTTAAAAACACAGGGAAGACCATGTCTCTTGCGATAATGATGTTGTCATGCTATCTCCCGCTGCAGCCAAGGCAACTTTCCAGGCAGTGACAAAGACGTACAGCTACCTGACTCCAGACATGTGGAAGGAGACAGTCTTCACCAAGTCGCCGTACCAAGAGTTCACTGACCATCTGGCCAAGACCTACAAGACTGCGCAGCCTGCAGCAGCTCCGCAGCAATCCTACTAAACAAAACCCAGGCGACAGAGTTCCCTGGTCTAGCGCTACGGCCTAGCTGTTCGGGACTCAGAGTGCAGTCCCAGGCCACTATGGGAGTAGTTACACTGACGACGCCCACATGATGTTTTCATTTTACTTAAATTATAACTTGTAGTTCTGACTGTTCGTTCATAATGGACCCTTGAAATCTGTCCCTGAAAACCTCCCAAGTTTTTGATTGAATGTGTCCAACAAGAAGTGATGTGAGCACAGTGCTGCTTCTGTGCGTGGACAGTTCAGGCTGGGGCCTGTCCAACATGTAGGTTGCTGTAAGCACAAGGGTTGGGGCGCACACAACGGGTTGGGGCACGCTTACCACAGGAGATGGGGCGGCACAACAGCAGGTTGTAGGATGCGCACAACAAAGGCTTGTGGCTTGCGCAATGCAGAAGTTGTGGCTAGCACAACAAGGGGGGCTGGGGCACATGAGCCAATGACGGGTTGGAGCGCGCTACCACAGGGGATGGGGCGGCACAACGGCCGGTTGGGGAGTGCACAGTTCAGAGGTTGAGGCTAGTGCAACAAGAGGTTGAGGCAGCACAGCAGAGATTGTTGCGCGTAGAAGTTGCATTGGACCCTCTCATTTTTTGTTGGCCACATTTAAATTAATACTTTCTCCATTCCATGTACAGGTACTTTAAAAATCAAAAAACTTACATTCAACCAGGAAATGGAAGTACTCATTTTAAGACCCTAGTTCGGTAAAAAAGGTTTTTCAAAAACCAGTAACATCTTCTAAGGAATCGAATGTCTCGAAACACATGTACAATATACATGTACATCTTTACTATCATTGGATTTGCTCAACAGACCCTACATTATATCCATCTAAATCATTTGAAGTTTTTACTCAAAAAGTAACACTCATCTAGAAAACAGATTGTAAAGTGAACTCTACTGGAAATGGAACTCTAGTTGTAATTTGAACTTGCTTGGTTCAGCTTAAAAAAATGTAGTGCAAGTGTAGAGTGGAATCCAAACAACGTATGGGTTCTGATGTTTAACTGCTTCCGATGAGATAGTGGTTGCCCCAAGAGGGCGAGCTTCTGAAAAAGTAAATGAAAAAGAAAATCAAATAGTTTGTGTCTCTTTGCTTCTTGTGAAACCTGTCTTTTTGTCTTGTAATAACGGATTTTGGTTAGTGTGTGCAGTTCATGTGCAGTACGTATCAATGGGAGGTGATTAAGCACCGTGTTAAGATGCTGCTATCGGTAATTCTTTCTCTGACTTGAACCCCTCTGCAGACTTATAGTGTGAAGTGTGTTATGTACACACAAGTCTTCACACACACTTGCATACCTAGTGTGGACATTCTTTTCTTTTCGTGTAGTTAAGAAAACTGAGTGAAAATACTTGTTTTTCTGGAACTGGGAACATGATTTTCAGCTCCTATTCGTCTCCCTTTCACGACGGATGACCCCAACCCCCAAATGCCTTTGAACTTCTTTTTCAGAGGAGGGGAATCGTCCTTTGGACATGTGTAAATCCACAGGATGTCTTGCTGTCCTGCATCATGTGGACATCTTTTGTTCACAAGTCCATACTAGATGTGCAAGGTTAGCGCACTTTCCCCTTGGGCTCTAGCTCCAAATGTGTGTCCTTTCCATAGAGTTAGATGTAATATATAACTATGGTCCTCTCTCAACTGTCCATTGGATAAAGAATTTGGTTCCATGTGAAAGTAACGTGATGGATTACATACTGTACGTCCACCTGTACATCTTTGGAAATTCCTGTAGCACGTAATGTGCATGGGAGACCACATTACGTAAGAATACACCTTTGACAAGACTGATGGACCACGTGTGGAGTACAGTGTACAAGTCTGAAATCCCAATTTGAGAAGGGTGTCTACATAGAACGGTTGCCTGAAAGAATTATATGCAGCAAGGTATGAGACGGAGAGAACCCCCCCTGCTTTGTGTTGGTCATTGTCTCGCAGGATTCTGGGGAATTCCTTTCAGACATCTTGGGGGGGATGTGTTAAGTAACTATAGTCTGGAATGTGTATAGGGATTGGACTTGTTGGGGGGGTACCCCTCGGTCTAATTTCTTGCTGGGTATAGAAAGAATTGTAGAGGCAGTGATATGCATCAGCGCCGCGCCTTCAAACACAGATTGGAGTCTATGGATTGTTCTGAGTTCTGGCTGAGGTATGTGTACTCATAGACCCTCCAGGTTTCATCTCCAGGTACATGTACACATGGTGGAGAGTGTAAAGCCTGAAACGGAGCATGCCATACTACGGCTGGTGTAGCACGCAGAACGATATTACACGAAACAGTCGTCTATATTTCATCTAGATAGTCGGGTAAATTCACCAGTGACTTGTTTTTTGTGCGATGTCAAGTGTTCCCAGACCTGCGACGATTATGTGACGTCATATAAAACAAGCTGCTGTGTGTCAGTATGTAGATTTGTCCAATGCTAGTGTGGACGTGTAGATGTGATCGTGGAGAAATTCGTTATTTCACCGTTGAATAATCTGTAATCGCAAAAATTGATGTCGCAGAGAGCATCTCGGAATGGGTGGAACAGACTCAAAGCTGAATTTCAGGAAGGCTGTGGTACAGCTGACCACGAAAACACAGGTAAAAATAGGATACCGACGGAAAATCTGATTCTGAATAACATTTTACTAGGTCCTACTACTAGGCCCACACCACAGCCTGAAGTGTAAAGGTCACTTTTTTGTGTCTTGTCTGTCATGTCTGTAGTGTTATGTTACTGTTATTCTACTTGTAACGCATTTCACTTCTAGGCCTATATAAAAATCATGACTAACTAGACTTCACTGTACACGTAAACCTGCATAAGCACTACCGTATGTGTATGCTTACTACTTCATATTATAGTAACTAGGCTAGGCCTTTAATATTCTGTATAGTGACGCCACACCAACGTTCAACCAGTGACCGAGAGAATTCGTAAACCTGATGTGGACTTTTTTTGCCTTCTTCCCGGAGTCACTCCAAACCGACCCAACATTGTAGCCAGTGATTCTAGGGGGTACATGTATATTCGCAAGTGGCCCTGCACTGTTAGGCCTACCCCAAATGGTGCAATGGAAGTTTTTAGACCATGACTGAAACCAAGTATTTCTTAAAAAATTTGACAGTTTACTCAGCAATTTCTTGTTTCCACCCGATGACTATTACACTGTACATGCCATTTGTGTTTATCACATTGCGCATAGGTTAGGCCGGCCAATGGTCAAGCTTGCTCAGCATTTTGGTCCGACCATTTTCAGAGGCGGGGGGAAGGGGGATGGGAGATTTGTAAGATAGATAGCGTCACAGCTACAGCGCGGCGCACACGGCGCGCGCATCTTGTCGGTATCAGCTTAGGCTGCGCAATGAAAACAAGATGCAAATTTCCAGATGTCACGAGCATTCTGATATTGATTTTCTCAAGCTAAGTTGTACCCAATAAAGAACAATGTAAATCTAAACCTGGCCTCACTCGTGAAAATCACAAAATAAACTCATAATTGGGTTTTGAAAATGCACTGTAAAATTGGGTTAACTTTGGGAAGAATGTCCTAATGGCACTTTAACTTCAAGAATGTTTAATGCGCATTTGGAACTGATTCCAAATTATAGGTGTGAGTACTCATAACATTAAAAATTACTGACAAGACAGCGAAGAGAAAGTTTTTATTGAGAAATTTTGAAATTAAACGCAATACGTACATGTACTCACTGCCGTAAAATGGTAAATCACATGCTGTGATTCGACATTGCGGATAGACATAGACAACGGTGATTTACAGACATTTGTGATGTCAGAACGCTAGCATTTTTGGAAAGACAAAAGGGAACACATTTTTCACGTTGCCCCTGTTTCCTGTTTTTTTCTTTCCAGTTTTTTTGGTTCCTCAAAATTTTGATTGGATTTCAATACTGGTTAACTGGAGTACTGGGCTTTATTTTATCGGTTAACTGGTTCCAATATTACCCTTAATCAAGCATCCCTATCAGTGTTGCAGTCGAGACCTTGCAGACACCAACACAAGACCTCCAGTCTGAATTTAGACTATTCAAATGAACTGCAAAAATTCCTTTGTCAGTGTTCACCCTGTTAATTGTGACTGGTCTACTGAATAGTCTTGCAAATGATCTTGTGATTGTTTGCAACACTACCCCCTATATCTGCATATGCTGCAGAGATGGATAAAATCTTTAACATTTCTTCTCACCATCCTATTCAAAATGGTTCATGCAAATGAACAGGCTTTAACACGATGACAGAAGTTTTGTACAAGGTTAATACAAAAGCCTGCCTGTGGAATTCAGTGAACAGCGTTAATACCACAGTTACTTTATGACAGACAGTTTTTCATGGCAGTGCAACATTGCACTGGAGACAGGTAGCACAAACAGCTGTGTACACATTCTTATTGACAGGCGATCTGTAAAAAGTTCTGACTGATTTAGAGATTCATTATAAACAGATAACATGACACAAGGACATGAGTTTAACGTGAAAAGATGCGATCGTGGCACTTTTGCAGCTCTGAAGGTTGTGTGTGTGTACACTTTAGCCCGTTGAAGCAGGGGACGATGCATTCTGGGACCAATTCTGGGCCGACACAGTGACCAGTGTGGGAGATGTATTTGCCCTCATCCCAGCCGCTGAGATCCGAGCCCTGAGGGAGGAGTCACCGTCAAATCTGGCCACGTTGTGCTACAAGGTAAAGACCATCATGAGGATGTGCCTTGAAAAACTACCCCAGTGATGGATCTGGACGCTTATTTTTCAGTTACATGTAGAACAACCTGTTCTTGATTCCCGGATCAAACCATCTTCTCCAGACCACTGCTCACTGGTCCGTAGAATTTCACACAAAGAAATGCCAAAAGAAATTGTTTTAATTTTGAACTTTCAGATGTAGTAGTTTGGAGAGAGGGTTTGTGACTGTGAAATAAAAAAAAAAAACCCTGAAGTGTTACGAGCAACATACTTAGCCCAAATGAGTTGCGATAATTTTCCAAAATGGTTGACAGGAATGTGAACTGTATGTATGTCTGACAATTTGTAGCTTTGCATGAAATCCTGCAGAAACATTCTTTCTGTAGTTTGGCATGTGATGCCTATGAGAGCGTCCAACTGTGACATTCACAGACATTGGCAGGTTTTATTTTTATTTAGTCATGGTTAAACATCACGCGTTACAAACTGTTCTTCCGTGAGGCTTTGGGAGAAATGCTCATTTTCTAGAGATGGGAGGAAAATCACATATAAATAACTTGGGGGAAAACCTGCAGAATGAAGGGACTTGAAACCCAGAGAGGCTTGGGCAGGATTTGAACCCGGCTCGCAGAGATAGAAGGTAACGAATGTACCAATCGCTATAGCAACCTGACTCCGCTTTATTTGATTAGATGTTGGAGCTTGTATTTACTGAATTGTAATGACTTTTTCCTCAGGCGGTTGAGAAGCTGGTGTCGGCCTCTGAGGGCGGCTGCGCTCTTGCTAAGGACCAACAGGTGGTGCTGAACTCTGTCCGTCTGCTGACCCGCATCCTGCCTTACATCTTTGAGGACCCTGACTGGCGTGGCTTCTTCTGGTCCACCCTGCCTGGACAGTCCGTAAGTCAGACCAGTCTGCGCTCAGGAAATATACCCATCCTAGTGTCAGACATCACTAGTTTACATTGTGGTACGTAGTGCAGCCAGATTGGTGTTGACTTAAAACGTTCCTGGTGACAATTGTCAGTGGGACAACTGTGACAATGAGATAGAAGGTTTCCAAGTAATTGACAAAAATTGAAAAGTCACATAGTTAAGTATCTCTCTACCCCAAAAGTTGATAGACCTTTTATTTGGTACTGAAAATGACACATTTCAGATGAACATTATATAACCTGATTGCCAACCTGTTCATGTTCAGAAATAGCAAACTCAGAAGCTAATATGTGTCATACAAATTGATAATTGGTTACGTACCAAGGCTGTGTTCCAGATAACCCAAAGATCCCTCATTTGATAGTGAAAATGTATCCATACATCTTGGCTGTGGCTCGTGAGAACATATGTCTCTAGGGAAGTGGCTACATCCTCAATAGAGGCTTTGCGTTGTAGCCATCTTGCAGGGCAGTTCTTTTGTTCCGCAGGGAAACCTCCTTTGTGGATACCCTGTGGAACAAAGAGCACTGGCCTGCAAGATGGCAGCCATGCAAACCCTCTGTAGACACGTACTGCTGTCAGCAACAGCCAAGACTTCTGTGTGCAGCTATAGTTTGACCTACGTACATGTACATACCAAGTACGGTATTAGTTCCCCGTGGTTCACTTTTGTAACGATGCAATAAAATGACAAAAATAACATTCTCTTTCAAACAAGCAGCTTTGCCTGAAAAACGTCTCGGCCTATCCTGCCTGTTCTTGTGGATTTTATGGTCTTTTCCGCATATGGTGGAGGCTTGATAGACATTGCATGATAGCTCAAACTTTGATCAACTATTCATCATCTATATGCTTTTTACCCTTTGTTTCCTGTGCATGCTTCAATTTTGATATTTCTGCAGCTTGTCCTCTTCTTTTCCCATTTTCTGATTTGTTCTCATCTCTGCAGTATGGTATCGAGGGGATGGATGACATTGTGAGTTTCTTCTTTCTGTTTTTTTTCAGATCTACTAAGTTATGTATTGTTTCGTTCGTTAACCATTCGTAAAAGTAAGCTTAAAATTGAAGACAAAGTTAGTCCTTCTTGCACAAAACATTCATGTACTGTGATAAGTGGGTGCTTAGAGTTTTGAAGTTTAAGTTCATCTGCTGTGACCATGCTCATGCATGTGCCTTAGGCAGCACCCATCTTGTTCATTCTGAAATCACTTGGTTGTATTCAACCATGCCAATACTCAGGCATGCAACTTTTCCGTGGATCAACTGATTTCCTTGTTTGTCACTTCACGCTCGTGACATTAAAAATTGAAAAAACACTGTACAAAGTCTTGTGAATATCGTCATTTTTTGTTTTTTGTCCAAGTCCAAGTTGCATGTCTGATTACATGTACATCAGTCGGATGTTTGTTCAGAGAAGCTGACATAATTACTTGCAAACCTTATGACTGTGTCACGACATGTTAAAAGGAACAAGCCAAAAGGAAATTTACCTAAAATTCAGATTTTTGTCACCTTTGTTTTGGTCATTGAATATTTTGCATTGAGCAAATTCAGGAATACAGTTCATAATGCAATGCAAATGCATTTTTTAATGCGCATGTCATTAATAACAAAAATATATTATTTGTAATCGAGCACCACCTACATGCCTAGTCGTTTTGAATCAGGGAAACATAACACCGCACTTGATACTCTGCGTTTATGTACACGTTTCACTCTTGGCCAACGCAACATGCGTCCGTTGCATTTTCTCATTAGCATGTCTGGCTCATTGTTTATAACCCAGGCATGCTAGGCATTGCCGGTAACACGTCCATCTATGTAGAAATAATGCAGTAATTCATTTGAGCTCATGTCAATTATTAGCCAAGGGCATTTGACTGTGTCAGTGACTTGTGTGAATTTGTTTCAAAAAAGACAAAATTGTCTTTAAACATCCACATGGCACATTACGGAGCTACATATACATGCACATGTAAATGCATACTAAAGCAATAGGCACACGTACATGTATTCGATACCAAAGAAAAGAAGTACATTGTACCTTTAAGTTCCAATTTTTGTCTAAACTACCAATCCTTGTGAGCAGTATTTAAATTTTTCTTAAAAAGTTCAGTTTGTACAATACAACAGAAATTATAATTTCAAAGGCAGGTCCACATGTAATTTTGTTGCCTGCACTGTGCAATCTGCAAAGCTAGGCTTATACGTAGTGTAACAGGATTTCACTTCGTCAAATTACTTATACGTCATTTGGTCCAGTGTGGCATTAATTTATGGTCCAGCAATTCCATATGCTGATCAGTTCATTTTTACCTGGTGTAGTGCAATGTTCTGTTTCATTTAATTGTGGACTAGTTCAGTACATTGGTGATGTACAGTAATGTGATCAGGAGCGATTGCCAACATTTAGTCTTTGGATGTACATGTGAGTGTAAGGAATACCTTGCACTGTGAATATACTGTGGCACCTGAAAAAATTCAACCCTGCATGAACTTTCTTGTGTTTCTCACCTGTTTTTTAAATCTTGACGATAGCTTCATATAGAGGATCTGCCCCGTCTCCATGGTTATGAGGTTGAATGCTGGATTTTTGTGATTTTTAAAAAATGTTCAATTACTTAAAAAACCACAGCTAATATTTGTGTGTGTTTTGAACTAAAACTTCTGTTCCACTTTCCCTATCCGTCGGTCATTTGTTAATTGTGATTGATGTTGGATTAATTTGACAGATTTTCCACGTCTCATTGTAACTTAGTTCAAATCAAGAAGCATTACGTGTACATGTACTTGTTAAGATCAATATCCTCAGACAGACTCAGAGAAGAGAGAGGCCACCATTAAACACAGTTCAAATAGAATTGTCAATTCTTTAGGAAGCACCTTTACGACCACTAAATGAACCACTTTTTAGAAAGCATCTGCGAGTACTTTTACATGTTCGTGAACTCCACCTACATGATATATGGCTGAATCAATGCCAGCTGTCGGAACACATTTTTCACTGCCGCGGTGATCTGCTGATTCTGTTAGGTTGGTTCCAAAGCTGTTCCTGTGTTATATTTGCTTGTGCTGAGCATATTCGATTGTTTGATTTGGCTCACTTTGCCGTGTTGGCCTGCATACAAACATATTCCCATTTTGGACTTTGCTGCTCTTCACAGGTTGACCTATAAAAATAATGGAAAATAAAATAAAAATAAGAAGTGCTAATGGATGTATACATGTAGTTGATTTACTGTTAATATTAGCAGCATAACTACCATAACATCATAAATATCCAATTTTGATTTTCATCTAAGTGTATGATGATTGTTCTACGTGCAGCACTGATGATTGCTAAATTGTACTTGAGAAAATTATTCTGTTTGAAATATGTAGTTCTGTGTTTCAGTGTCAACATGTTATTGTGTACTTTCCTAAGTTAAAATGATGGTATTGTCGTGTTGTCCTGCACATTATGCCCCAAAATCTAAAATTTACTCATCTTGCTTTGCCACGTGATCTCAGTCTGTGCCTCTAATTAACTGCTTTTCCTTTAAGATTTCCTTCCTGATGTAGATTGAAGAGTTACTAACCATTAACTGATTGTCAGTAGCTTGAGAATACGTAACCCTAACAGTTTCAACATTATCACGAATATCTGATCTTTTTAGACAACGTTTTTCATCTCACAGAGCGATGAGGAATCACTCCCTTTGGCACAGTCTCTCCTCAATGCTATTGCTGATCTTCTCTTCTGTCCGGACTTTACGGTGGCTTCCACCACAAAGAAATCGGGACCGGTAAGAATGTTACGTTGTCCTTTCACCTTTTGGTTTTAGACGCTATATTTAACAACTTTGTTCGGAGGATCAGTTTTGCTCAGAAACATCAGGCTGTGCAAAGAGAAGTTCCCAGTGTCAGTGATTGAAGTGGCCAGGTCATTTCTTGGCTCTGAAGTATGAGTGAAGTGTTAAGTTACCTCAGTTCTGATTTAGGGATTTTTGGTAACATCTTGCCTTTGGTCATTTCAGCAAAATGCAAAACAATGCTACGATGTCCTATTCACTTAACCCAAGCCTTCCTCAATCCTCCAGAATCCCATGAGTGGTTTTGGAGGATTTTGGAGGATTGAGGAAGGATGACAAAACAGTGTGGCTGATTGCGAAGGATGCACTGTGTCAAGGTTGTGGGTTAGGCCTTGTGTTGCATAAATCCTCCATACTGCTCCAGGAGAGGGCCTACCATTCACGCTGCCTAAACACAATGACCGGAATTGCCAGGGGATTTTGAAGGATTGAGGCTGTGGGCACTCCTCAATGGAGTACATGTATATTAAAAAAATACTGGAGGATTGTGCAGGATTATGGATGAGTGCATTTTTTTTTTGCATCATGGATAATCGGAAGATTTTGAAGGATGGAAGGTGCCTCACAAAACGGCCAAGGGGTTTAGGGTTAAATTACCATTTTGCATGGTTCTTTGATCTGACGAAATATATTGCCATGTGCATATGACATCAAAGTGTTCATGTATACAGGTGTAGGGTTCTATTTTAAATAATGTCACGTAATATACATGTACCACCAGCAAGTTTTTCCAAGGTTCATACATCAGACTTCACCTTTTAGATCTAACGGCCCGTAGTAATCCACAGGTGCCTAATACACATTTACCATCGGTTGATCAATTGGCTTCGATAAAAACAGCTTCTCAGAGTGGACCCTTACTCACTGAAACAATAACATGTTTTCCTTTTGCATTTCCTCCTACATCCCCAGGACAATCACGAAGATCTTCAGTCCATCGACAGCTGCGAGTACATCTGGGAAGCCGGGGTGGGCTTTGCTAACTCCCCTCCCCAGTCGGCCCTGCTGGACCAGAATCGGACCGAGCTCCTCAAGCTGCTTCTGACCTGCTTCTCAGAGACTATGTACCTGCCCCCTGTCAGTAAGTTCACGTAAAGCTCTTGGGGCTCTGATGATGTTTGTTTCCCGCAAGTTAAAGTAAAGTGACTCTATTTTTGTGGTCGAATTCATAGGGTCTTTTATGTGACTGCCGAGATGTTTTACACCAGGTTTTGCCCTTACACATGTATGCATGTATTCACACTGCATTGTCAGCATGGTCTGAGAGTTGTAAAGAATCACAAGCTTACTTGCTTGGGTGGGATTCGAACCCATGACTTCCTTCTTACAAGTGCAGACTGAGGGGGCAACACCTGGTATGAAATTAATATCCCTGGCGTAGAGCTTGAATTAATATCATTAACTGGCAGGCTGTGTTCCGGAAATCGGAGGTTGGCTCCAATGCTGAACTTTTATTTCGGTCTTAGACAAAAAAGGAATTCCTGATCAGCCCAGGTGTCATTCATTTCCACAAGATGTGTGGTATAATATATCCAAATACCGCCCTCGTTGTTTGTTTTTCTAGGTGATGCTCACTCTCAACCCAATCAATGGATCAGCTACTTTTGCTCATCAGATAACAGGTACAGTGTCTGCTTGATGTAATCAGTGTTAAGATAAACAGTCAAGCTCAGCTTAACAGACATACACATATTATTACTGTATTCCTGAAACCATGATAGCGCACTGTGGTTTTCTAGATTAGTTGTTGAATTACTACTGTGGTACAGGTCCTAGTCAAAGGATGGGTCGCTGTGCAGGATGTGAAGAATATTGCTGTCATTTAGAATTGAGGTTCTCCCCCAGAACTGAGGAAGATTTTTCCATGTCTAACTTCCCAGGCACGCTCTGCCTCTCTTTACCTCCCTCCTGAACATCGTCTGTGCCTACGATCCCGTGGGCTACGGCGTGCCCTACAACCACCTCCTCTTTGCTGACAATCGGGAGCCTGTTGTGGAAGTCGCGGCCCAACTCCTGGTGGTGACGCTGGATCACGACAACGTGCACGGTCAGGTGCCACCCACTGTCGATGCAGCAGACGAGGGGAATGAGGTGAGGAAGTAGACTGCAAAAAATTGCCAGAAGCATTGGTTGGAAACTCTAAGAAAGTAGATGATCTGCTGCATTGCCCAAAGAGCATGAATTTCATTTGAAAAAAAGAAGTTACAAGACGCAAAGAAAACTGCAGCAAATTTTAATGAGTTCAAATTTTTACATTCACTCTGTGACTCTACTTGGCTTGTAATGTTTCCATAGAGGTTAAGCTTAACCTTCAAGGTGTAGAACAAATTATCTCTGTTTAAAATTCTTCCTCTGAGAAAACATCCAAGGCCTACTTTGAGCAAAAAATCTGGCCCGCCTAGCTCTTGTTGTGTTATACTTGCCTCAAATATTAAGTACCCTATGCATTTCTACATCTTTGGTCAGAAATTGCGACATAGTGTCATTTTAAGTGCAACATACCCCAGAGATATTTTGTCGTTGTCTCTAGGGTGGTGTAGTGGAGAACCTATTTGTGAACTACCTGTCCCGAGTGCATCGTGAGGAGGATTTCCACTTTATCCTGAAGGGACTGACCAGGCTGCTCAACAACCCTCTCATTCAGGTACTGGCCGGAGGGCTCACAGGCTTAGAATTTGGGGTCTAGTTTCTTAATGGCATTATGTCGCCCCAGTTATCAAGATGCACGCTGCTTGACTCAGTCGTACCCACTAATGATGGCTTTCTAGAGGAGCCAGGGTGGGTGCATGGAAAGTTCGCAAAACAGAAAAAACAAGGCCAAGGGGGGAGGGGGTTGAGGCTCTAGGAATAAGTGCTTTCCTCAACTATCCCCGGAATCAGAATAGTGTCATGTTGAATGGTTGCTGCGTGTTCAGTGGCAGTTTTTCACTCATGCACTCAACTGTTTGTCCGGTGTAGACATACCTGCCAGGGTCCACCAAAAAGATCGCCTTCCACCAGGAGCTGTTGGTCCTCTTCTGGAAGATGTGCGACCACAACAAGAAGTTTCTGTTCTATGTCCTGAAGAGCAGTGACGTATTGGAGGTGCTGGTCCCAATCCTCTACCACCTGAACGATGCCAGAGCAGACCAGTGTGAGTTTGTGTCTCACAAACAGGTCCAAAACTGCCATTTGTGAATAGATTGAGGGATAGAAATAAGCTTGAAGTATTGCTTTGTGTTGTCATTTTCTTGATGGAGAATGTGCCAAACACAACAAATTGTAAGTTGAAAGTGAAATTTATTGCTGACTTAATTGTTTATTTTAGTAAAGGGATCAAATTACGCGTATAGAAATAAAGGTTGAAATTGTTCCCAAATGTTTGCCGTCATTGCATTACCATCTGAGAACTCTGGGGAATGGAAGTGGTCTACCTCTCTCAAACCAGGCTGAAGTTAACAGATATTCTTCAGTTGTGAGCCATTTCTGGTGAAATCGTGGCATACAGTTATTGCAAACTCAAAAGAGGTTTGCTCATTCCTACTTGACCAAATTGTCCATGCACAGAGTTGCATTTTTTGTCAGTTTGAAGTAAAGAAAACGTCCCAGTGACACAGATTTTTCTCGAACCAAAAAAATCGTATTTCAGTTCCCACCAGGTTTGAATTTGAGCACAGGTAGACCACATTTTGACTTGAAAGGTGTACATTGTACTTTAAGGTTATCAACTCACATTGCCCTCGTTAATGTTATTTCCCATCTACTTGCATGTTTTCTAGCCCGAGTTGGCTTGATGCACATAGGGGTCTTCATTCTGCTGCTGTTGAGCGGGGAGCGTAACTTTGGCGTCAGGCTCAACAAGCCCTACAGTGTTCGAGTGCCCATGGACATTCCCGTATTCACTGGTACACATGCCGACTTCCTCATCATTGTGAGTCCTTACTTTCTGATCACGTTTTCCCACATTTTCATTCTTAACTTTTCTTCTGTATCGAACATCCTTGACAGTGTCATTTCAGTGTTTTTCTAATCTGTACAATTTGTTCGCATCCTGTCTTCACTATCTCTGATTTCCTTTTGAAGGTCGTTGGCCGAACAATTCATGAGACTTTTTATCATTTATAGCAAGTTCCCGTCTGTTGCCTTGTGATTACAAGACATGTCCTAAATGTTCCCATCTCTTAATGCTGCAGCGGGCGCCGAGTTTCACCAATGTATAACTCAGTCATTTTTCTTGGCGCCGTCTTTCTCCTTTTCTTGCTTTTTTGCCTTTTTACTCCTAATTCCTCTCATCTCTGATTGACTGTCTTTTTAAGGTCGTCCTTTTGCATTTTGTTCACTTTATGAATGCTTCCCTTTTGGCTGTTGATTGGTTTGCAGGTTTTTCACAAGATCATCACCTCTGGCCACCAAAGACTTGCTCCATTGTATGATTGCCTGCTCACCATTATTGTAAATGGTAAGGCATTTCCCCTTGAGGAAACGGACCTTTTGATGTGTAAACGAATGACTCCTCTGTGCAGATGCTATTTGTTGGCCTGGGGAATGTGCTTTGTATAGTCCAGTAACAAGTGCGTTAGAACTCGAGTACATGGAAGCTTGGTGGAATCATTCCTTTTTTCCTTAAACATTGGCCGTTTACTCGAGTTTTGTGCATCAGTTAGCAAGCTTCTTAGAAGCCTTTCTACCCGAGATTCCTTTTCATTTAATCTCGTAGTGATTTCTTTACTACAGGGGTACAATATTAGCTCAGATTCCAACTTTCTGTGGAATTAATCATTGATATATTTTTTGCGTTTCATGGGCAAGTCCATGGTTTGGCACCCGCTATGTCCAATATGTAACGAAGTTTCACCTTTATTATTTTTATTTACACTGGGAAACCCGTTCAGTTTATAAAAACTGGTCTCTCGCAGGTCCCAGGTGACAACTTGAAAAGTTACTTTAGAAAGAATGTAAGAAAGTACATCACACATAAATAGTTCAGAGTGCAAGAAACAGTAACGAAACTATAACACACATTAAAGACAATAGTGCAGCTTAAAACATTAAGCTGATGTAATAAAGGAATATTTTAAAAAGGACAACTAAACATTAATCGCTGTGTAGAAGTAAATTCTCCCAATTCTGTAATATTTATGTACAGGTGTTCAGGAATGCATTATGATAAAAAGTAGACTGACAATACCTAAATCTTGGACGAAAATAAAAAAACAGTAACTGTAAAAATTGTACTCTCATAGATTCTCAAAGACAGTACAAGAGTAAAGACATTACTGGATAGCAGCGTTTTTCATTCTCCTGTTCGGCATCTGGATGGAGAATACACACCCGAATGTTTGCCTAATTAATCGTTGTGATGATTATGTAATGAAAGAAAATGTGGAGTTATGTTTGGGACAGAGAAGGGCCCTTTTTTTGGACTTACCCCTTACACAGTGCAGGATTCATGTGATCCGTATCCCTGTTTCAGGTATGATGAACATAGAGGGCGCTATTTGGTTTGGGTAAAATCTTTTGTTTACCCCAGATATACCTGCTTCAGATAGCACCCTCCTGTTGTGTTGGCCATGCCTCAAAAAAGGCTAAGGGTCATTTTGGAGAGAATTATTAGGTAATAAAATTATTATCATAATAATTGTTAATTATTTATTATAATTAGGTAATTATTATCAGGTGATAAAAGCCCTGTAAACTCAAAGTCCTTTATCACTGTCAAGTCATACCGCCCTCTGCTGGATGCTGCGTGATTTTTGCTTCATCCATCCATCCCCTCATCTCACCCCTGTTCAATACAGTGTCCCCGTACCTGAAGAGCCTGTCCATGGTCTCAGCCAACAAGCTGCTCCACCTGTTGGAAGCCTTCTCCACCCCATGGTTTCTCTTCTCCAATCCTGCTAACCACCATCTGGTCTTCTTCCTCCTGGAGGTCTTCAACAACATCATACAGTATCAGTTTGACGGTAAGATGGATTGTTTAAAAAACAAAAACAAAGGGAGAATTTGATAAAAGTTTGCATTATATGATTGAGTCATAATATAAAGATGTACCAGGTCTTTTATTAACCACTCGTTGCTGCTTTTTTTTGAGCAAGACAAGATTCTTCAAGATTTTCTGTTTTCAAAATTCTTCAAAAATTCATCATTTCATTTAATGGCCGTTTATACCCAGTGAAAGACTCTTTGGGCACTATTCTAAAGCTGATAGGTAAAATTCATTGACTCCTGAATATTTCAGCCAGGCCTGCAGCCTTGGAAAAAGAGCCCAGATTTTGCGGTGTTACGTAAGATTCTTTTGTTCCCGAAACCGGCACAGTGCACTGCTGACCTCTTTTCAATAGGGGCCAGATTAGCATGCAGCGTGGCTCATGCTGTGTGGCTCATCATTTCGGTGGTGGAGAGCTTTTGTCCCCGGTGGTAATCCGCTCGCTCTAAATGCCTCAAACCATAGTATACTGTTTCAAAACAAGGCTGGATTATCTCCACTATTGAGAGCGAAAAAATGTCGGTAATGCCCAGTAGCTCAGTCTTTTGTGCTGAGCATGGTGTTTTGTTATAAGGCCCAACTCTTTTGTCCCAGTTCCTGGCTCCCTGGCTCTGCATATAAAGCCTATGTACCCGAAAACAGGTCGCCCGGCAGGAAGTGGTTAACAGAATGTCAGTGTGTTCCTTTCTCTCATATGTCCCCTGTTTGCTAGAAAATTAAAATCTTTGTAATAGGTTGACCTTGGCATTAGAAGAAGTTGAGGAAACAGTGAGCATGAAGGATTGGAAGTTTGGCACTTTTTGAGTTACATTTGTTGGTCAGTTTTAATTGTGTATCATTATATTTAGATCTATGTTTTACAGTTTCCTCAGCCACCTCAAATTTTTGAGTTTAAGTTCAAAAACTGTCATCTTTGACCCCATTTTATTTTATTAAGAAATGTTCACTTTATATCTCAGTTTATGCTCAGCGACAAACATCTGTCTTATCCAAAATTTTTACGTCAAGATGATATCGTGATTTTTGTCAATCTTCTGACATCCAGGCAACTCCAATCTAGTCTACACCATCATCCGCAAGCGCAACGTGTTCCACCAGCTGGCCAACCTGCCCTGCGACCAAGCCTCCATCTCCAAGGCCCTGGCCAAGCGAGGGCGCAAGACCAATCCCACCCCACCGACAGACGACGTGGTACCCACCACCATGGAGGGGGCCCTGCCGCCCGTCGACGCTGAGCCGGGCACCCTCAAGGCCTCGCTCCTGGCCACCCCAGGTTTGTCAAGAGTCATTGATGGAGCCCGATATAAGGGCCTGGTCCTTGACACGTCAGCCGCACAATGTATTTATTCTTTGATCTTTATACACCTATATGACCTGGGCATTCCAATTTGCCAGACGCTGTTTTACAGAATGCCAAAGACGGTGTAACTTCGCAGGCAAAGTTGATTTTCAGATTTTGATTTGGCAGAGTTTCTTTCAAATTAGACCTTGTAGATGTCGTTCAAGATCTAGATGAGTTGTTCAGTGGCAGTCTTGTCTTCTTTTCCAATATGTTGCTATTCTGTGAAGCTTCTTTTCTTAAAACTTTGGTTCTGATGTCTCGCCAATATCCAAACACTGAACACTAAGCCATTTCGGTATTCTAACTGTACATGCCCAAACTTAAGTGCATCTGAGGTCATTTGGACATGAGAGCCAAGTTTGCCCTATCATTGCGTCCCTACACAGACTTACTCAAGTGCTTTGTCCCCGAACGACCTTGCTTTGCAAATGCAAATTGGCTCATTTTGATGACACATCCCCCCCCTCAATTTCTGTGTAGCACTGGAATGTTCTTATTCGAAGGATGTGAGTATGATATTACATTGTGTTTTATACAATATCTTGAGACGAGGGTACTAGCATGCAAAGCAGATGTACAAAACCCCGGCCATCATCTTGAAGAGAGTCGCCTACCGAAAGCCGAAATAAATTCTACTCTTACGCTGTAGAAAAAACTGTGGATGACATTCACGGCTGTAAGAGTTAGCCTTCATTGGACCCATTTGCTGGGATTTACATTTTTCCTAGGTCTTGGTTCCATGACTGAGACATCCAAAGTCACCCCCTCTGGAGAGGTGCTGAGCACTGGGCCGGGCAACGCGGTCAAAGCTGACGGTACCTCCACCGCTGGGGTAAGTGCGAACAAGCTAGAGCCGCTTTGCTTTTCTGTTGACATCATAGCCCTGGGTCAAACATGAACTGCAGGTTGTAGATTGACAAGGATGGTGCCCGGGGTCAGATATCGATCATGTCTGAAACAGGCTTCCAGACGTGTGGCTACGTCTGTTGTCTGCATGGATTCCCAGGGGGCAAAGATGAAGCCTCTAGCTTTGGATAAAAGATTTGGGTGTGATCAAAGTCATCTTGGTTTATGACCATGCACGTAGCCTATGCAAGGTTAAGCAATACATTTTTGGTAGAAACACTGACAGTCATTGAACAGTTCTTTGAAAGAAAGACAAAACGCAGGTTGTAAATGAAATATTGAGGTTAGATGACTTCATGCATGTTCTCAAAGACTAAAGGATACAACACAAAGCGCTTAGATTGTGCTACAAAATAGAGAGCCAGGGTTTGCTTGAAGATGATATTTTCACTGTCTCTGGACATAGTCACACACCAACGTCTACGATTTTACAATCTGTCCGTTAGGCGACATCACAGGGAGCCAGCGACACGGAGAGCATCGCAACTGATGACAAGAAGGCAGCAGCAGAAGGCGGAAGCCCCCTGGGGTCGCCCTCGCCCACGGGACCGATCGGCTCCCAGGCTGTCCCCATCGGCTCCCAGCCCGAGGCTGTGGAGCACCGGGCCCTGGCCATGCAGAGGACTTCCTCGGTGTCTAGTACAGCGGCCAGCAGCACTAGTGGGGACTGGAGACCGAGTCCTGATTGGGTACGTCTTCCCGTTTGAAAATTGATACATTCCCTTAGAAGAAAAGCACAACAAAGGCATGCCGTTTTGTTCATTTTGTAGTCATATATGAAAACATAGCTGAACAGGGTTGAATTTTCTTACTTGATTAAAAATTCTTTCAGATCTTTGGAAGTTATACATTGTAAACACAGTCTATATAAAATTTCAGATTTGCAATTTGTCCATGGATCAGCTGATTTCGTTGTTTATTTACTACTTGTAAATATAGCCAATGAATTTTTTTTCAATTTGTTAGAAGATGCCGTATAAACTTCATGTGAACTAATGTGCATGTACCGCTGAACAAAGAAAGATTATTCCCTAACCCCCTAGGGTGTATGTTTAATCACTTTGAAATCGGATGATGTGGGACTGTTAGGGTTAAACAGACCTTCCAGGCCCATACGTAGTTCTGCGTAGGCGTCTTCAGGCCATTCAAATACCTTACTGGTTTGTGGTATTCCATTTAGCATTGTTAACCAGCTAAAGCCCAAACTTCTCCTGTAGGTTCAATCTTGGAAGCAAAAGCTGCCACTGCAGACCATCATGCGTCTGCTACAGGTCCTGGTACCGCAAGTGGAGAAGATCTGCATTGACAAGTAAGCCCCCTCAGTCATGCTCTGAACCGCTGCCCTCGGGGGGGGGAGGGTATGGGGGAAGACAAAAGAGCTTGCTCAATCCAAGCTTTGGGCAAATCCACTTGCCCTTGCAAACCTGTATGTTAACTGCAAGTTTTCAGCTATCGTGAGAAAAGATGCCCCACTTTTGTTTAACTGAACCATAAAGTAGGCCCCACGTTTCTGCTAACAGTTGTACAAATTGCAGAAAATACGGCTCGGCAGTTTTTTGCAGGGAACCAGTCACAAGAGGTATATATTAACATGATGTGGCTGGTAACCTGTTTGATGCTGTGGAAACATTTTCTGTGCATACTACTTAACCCATAAGTAGTTGTGGAGTTAATTTGTTTCAGCATTGCGACTGGTGTCCTTGTCTTTTGTTAAGCCATGACAATGTGCATGACTTTATGGTCTACAGGGGCCTCACCGACGAGACTGAGATACTGAAGTTTCTTCAGCACGGTACGCTGGTGGGCCTGCTGCCGGTACCCCACCCCATTTTGATCCGCAAGTATCAGGCCAACAGTGGCACCACTCTGTGGTTCCGCACCTACATGTGGGGAGTCATCTACCTCAGGTATGTCTTGTAACTTGACTCCTCTCTTTCAGTAAAAATCTGGCTGCTCCAGAGATGGCTTATGTGGCATATGTGTCTGGAGATGGTCTGTCTTTCCAGTCTTAGGTGGGCAGCTTGTAGTGGTCGGAATGAAGCGTTACGTGTTTGCTTGCATGTGAGTTTACACAGAGCAGGGTCTGTTACTAAGTCATGATTGGTGGATTGCACATGTATCACGAGTCATTCGGTCTCGGTCAAGTCACTGTCTGTGTTCATGAAATGTGACAACTGCATTCCCTTGAGGAACCATCTCAAAACTTGTCTGGGACATGTCGCGGGCAAGTTGTGGGTAGAATCACTTACTTTGCCTACAAGAAGCTCTGCATTTGTCCTGGATCAGGTCCGCACAAATTTTCATTAGCAACTTATCAGCTTTGAAGAACTGTTTACATTTTGGCCAGAGGGCCCATTATAAGCCAGTTCCTTGGTCTGTGTTTCGCTATGGAGCAATACACCACAATTACTCTACAATATTATCTATGACCTTGAGTGGCTAGCCTCGCCCAAACCTCAAAACCACAGTTGAGGGGACACACATAAATAAACTTCCTCATTGCTGGAAGACTGACGGAAAGTCATTATAAAAATTCTACACCTTTACACCAGCAACAGTGTCCACAACTCGGCTGCAACTTGTCCCAGACAAATTTGAGATGGCTCCTAAATGCTCTGGCTACCAGTGAATGGATATGTGACCCGAGTTGAGATTTCACATGGACTAACATTCTCTCCTCCATCTTAGATTCTGTGTGGACGGCCGAGATCTTGTGGAAGTTGTCACTTCATAAATTGTATCTTGTACTTGTGACCAATTTGTGGTTTCCTCTTTTTAGGAATGTGGACCCGCCGATTTGGTACGATACAGGCGTCAAGCTGTTTGAGGTCCAACGAATTAAGGACAGCTAGGAGAGACCATTCGTGCATTCCGTTCTTTATGCATTGTAACTCTAAGGTGGATCTTATGTCATTGCCTATTGGTCAATGAAAGGCTGCGCTTACTTGGACAGGAATCCGTTGCTAGCCTGGTGTGCGTTTCATCTTGCTAATGCTAACTTGCGGTCACAATATTTATCATGAAATCTACTTGGGGAGTTAGATTTGTGCTATTCTTAGTGCTTATTTGCTCGTATTCACGGGAAATGAGCACAGATTCTGATTCTAAAGAAACTTATGAGGGCTCGGCAATGCTTTCAAATTTTGCCCTTTGGTGTAAGGGCCAGTTACAGAGCTACGGAGCCCACAAACCTGCTGAGAACAAATACACGCTTTGCAGAAAACCAGTTACCTGTTAAAGCATCATATAATGTCTCATATGTGTAACTGGTGTGCATTTTTATAAAAATATTAAGCAGGATGTGTTACGTAGCAAATTTGTGCATCAAGCAAAAAATAGGCTCATGACCAATCAAACAACATATCTTGCATAGGTAGTAGTCTGGGTGGTAACCTTTTTTGCTAAGCACAAATTTTCAGTGCTTATAGAATTTGTGTGTTTTATTAGCACTGTGTGGCTGCCCCCCAAGGATCCCAGCTAATTTTTGCTTAGTCTGTAAATTCACAGGGTACTACTTCCTGCCTCGGCTCCAGGACATTGTAGCCAGGCCTGGACTGATTTTTTGGAGCTGTCAAAGGCATAAAGTTGCTTAGCGCAGAAAATGCTTGCTTAGCTAAACACTATTTCATTTTTAAAACTCACCAGCTCAGAAAAAAACTGGTTACCACCCAAAATGCCAGGAAATGTACAGTGCTTTGTGGCTGGTTCTCTGCAGAGTTTTTGTTCTGTAGGCTGTATCCGAAATTGCATGGCTGTGGATTGAAATACCACAAGTTTCTGGTTGATTGAGGAATTCACTAACTTATCTGTAGTCCCAAGCCACAGCCAAGCAGTTTGTGGCACGGCCATACACACTCGGCTCTCCAAAGATGTTCCATTTTTACAGCACCTCTGTTAAATTTGTTCTCCGAGTCACGTTGAAAGCTACTTGAAATTGGTCAAACCTTGTATGATGTTAGGAGCAATTGTAGTTGTTCCAACTGTGTCTGTGCATTGAGGTTTTATGTAAAAAACACCACTACAGTGTCTTCTTTTTGTGCAATTTTCTACTATCTTTCTTGAACACTTACAAGTTTGGTAGTGAACTTGATTCCTCATAGATTGAAAAACTTGTAAACTTGAATAAGTTGGTTCAAAGAGAACGGTAGAATATCTGGACGTGAACATCAAATATTGATGATGTATATGAATTAATTGGATTTAGTTTAATTAATATTAATATTTGTACTACTAACAAGTGACTGATAACAGTTTCAGTTGTACATATCTTCGGTCCAAATACTAAAATACTGACCACATTTTCCCTTTGATAGGAGAATCTTTCCTCTGGTGATGGCAGTTTGTAAGATCGTTCAGTATGTTCATTGTAGGGAAGATAACAACACATGGCCTGTCCTTTGGAAGGGCCATGTGAGAAGCAGCCATATTAAAGGACAACAACGGGCATCAGCCTGTCGTGTTTATTCCCTGTGCTGAGCAGGAACTTCACTTAGGCATCGGAGGCAGCTGCGTTGATGCTGCTCGTCTTTGCCTCAATGCCCATTGAAATGTCCCCACAGACAAGTTGATTTGCTAAGTGCAAGCGCCCTTTGCAAATGAGGCTTTGCCTGCTTTCAAGAACGAAGTTCCCGCCCTGCCTGTGATAGCCTGGGCCATGCCGTAATTCAGAAGATGGTCACAGCCGGTCAGGCAAACAGTTGGAGAGATATTTCCTTTCTCTGTTGTGGGGGAGGGGGGATGATTTGAGTAAAATGTGCACAAATGTGGTGCATCAAGTGACAAATCTGCAGCATTTTGCTTGATAATAAGTAAATGTTTAAAAACCACGTAGGGACTTGGGGAATTGTTGAAGAAACTGAGCCATTCTATTAGATGAGATACCGTCCCAGGATATATGCAACTGTCATTCTGATTTCCCAGAATTTCAGTGTATTAATTTTTAAAATTGATTTTGCTCTGACTTCTTAAGGGGACTAAGGTGTTTCAATGTGTGCAGATTTTCAAAGTGAACTTTTAAGTTGACACATTGACCACTCTGGTATTCACTTTTAGAATCCATTACTGAAGTTGGAACATTGCTTGTGCATACATCACACGCATTCTCCAATTTGAGTTGCCCTTGCATTCTAGGAAGCCACAACACCCTGTAGAGTACCGAAGTGAATACGTCACGTGCACAGTTAGTGCGTAAAAGGCATTAGTGCGAGAACCAGCGCGTGAACCAACACGTGCACGTACTCCATTCGTTTGCACTGCACGTTCTGGTTCACAGTGACATCACACTTCGGTAGTCTATTACTGGACACGTAGTCACAGGAGTGCATAGGTCATGTGCACAACTTAAAAGTTGCCAACTCGTAATGGCTTTTAACAATTGCTTGAGTGGTCTGTGTCAATAACCAAGCTAACTACCACATTACTTCCATGCTGTTTGCTAACGCTTACAACTATTTCTCATCACACGCTGCTGCTCACGCTCAAAGGAATTTGGATCCGCCAATCTGGTACGACACCGACGTCCACCTCTTTGAGATACAGCGCGTCTGAAAAAGCAAACAAACGTACAAACAGGAGTGCTAAGTAAACTATTCTCGCTTATTTGTGCGGTTTTGCTAGCAGTTTTATGTCCAACCTGCATGCCACGATTTCATGACTCAAAGTCGCAGACTTTTTCATGGAATTTATTCCCAGTTGGCTATCCCCCGCTTACATTGCATGTGCAGATATTTTCCCAATCCCCCTCCCGAACCACTTCAACCAATCAGAAGATGGGAAGTAAACAGAAAATCACTGGTTCCCATGTCTCATTCAATTCACAGGAGGTCGTCAGATTTTCATATTTGAACATGTTTTTTTCCTTTTGGACATGAAATTTCAAAAATTCATGCTGTTTGGCCAGTAATCGAACATCTAGTCACAAATGTTTTGTCCTTCATGGATAAATTTGTCCTTCATCCACATTTTTTTAATGTGATACATGTATTTTTTGTTCCTGATTTCTTTTTTTATTCAGTAGTCATAGAAAATGCAATATCTGTGCTGTAGTTAAATGTTTGTGGTTAACTTACATGTATGTTGACATTTTATCACTGCCCATATGTAGAAACGTCTCAAGCATGACCCTGCATAACCCTGCCATTAACATTGTATACAGAACACTTATCCTGTGTCCAAATTATATACCCAGCAAGAAATGAGACCGATGGGTACCCCCCCCAACATGTCCAATCCCTATACACATTCCAGACTGTTGTTACTTAACACATCCCCCCAAGATATTTAAAAGGAATTCCCCAGATTCCTGCGAGACAATGACCAACACAAAGCAGGGGGGGGGGTTCTCTCCGTCTCATACCTTGCTGCATATGCCAAATTAGTTGACAGTGGCTTGACACTACGCAGGTGTCTATACCCGTGGCTGTAGCCAGTCCCCATAGAGCCACATAGAGTTGTGTGTTATTTCAAGCGGTAGCCAAGCTGACCAAATTACATGTAGCTGGTTGCTAGCTGACCTCACCCTGTGGCTCAGCTGACCAACCACACAGCTGGCCAGGCATTGGCCAATCTAGTCTAGAGCACACCATCCCCAGCTGGACTATCCATTAACACTTAATAAGGTGACCATCCCGCTCAGTGACTCATTTGTGGTAAGTGCCAATTTCAATGTGGTATGTGTTGTTTGAAACACATTCAGAAATGAGAGTTGATGCTTTGTTCAAAAGAGAACCGAGATTCTTATTTTGTTCAAAATTGTCCCATTTAGATGTGGCTTTGCTACTTAGGAAAAAAAATCCCACACACTTTTTCTGTAGGCAGAATCATTGTCTTTACAAACTTTACCAAAATATTATTTGTCAAGTTTGCCACTGGCGAAGGTCCTTGTGTATGATAGGGAAGTCAAGAATGGACACTTTTCTGATGAAACAAATTGTAGTACTTTTCCCAGTTTCTTGGGGAAAATTTACTCCCTTGTTGCAGAGCATAAAACAAATCATTCCAATAGAATTGGCTTGACATGTCATGGCATGGTTTCACAAGGCGAAAATCGGAATTTATCAAAAATTCATACTTCAATACAAGAAACTATCAAACTGTGCATTCGCTTTTCAGAATTTGCCTGATCCCTGCAATATGGTGTATTTTTGTTGACTTTGTGTGTTGTGTGTGTGCAACCACTGGCTGCAGAACAACCCCTTTTGTCTCGGTGTCACTGTGCCAGGCATGTACATTATTATGTAATCAAGCAAGTCAACGAAGATGATAGAGTTTGATATGGTAGTTGAGATGTGTGTACATGTACATGTATGTATAAAGCTGGCTGTACATGGTTTGTAGATGTTACCTGAAGATGTAAGGGACCATTCAGATCATATTTTCTGTCATTAGCCGTTGCAAGTAAAGTTCTACGTTCGTTAAACAATTTTACTGCAAATTCTATGTTGGATTCAATGTGGAACAAAACAGCAAATTGAATAGCGTTGTGTCCGTACTGTCCAATCAGCACACTGCTGGCTTCAATATATATCAGTTATGCTACATTATTCCCTCGTAATAAGCACACATTTCCATTTGATGACCTGTGAATTCGGAATGTATCGAATCACCAAGTTTGCTATTTTAGTAAGCTGTGGTAGTGGCCGTGTGGAGATTTTTGTAATCGTTCTTTTTCTTGTTCGTATTGATAGTTGAATATTTTTGTAATGCCAGCAATGCAGTGCACATATCTGAGCTTGAACTTTGCTCCACTCAACCTTATTTGGAGTGGCACATTCCTCTTGAAGTAGAAGCATTCAAATTTGACTGATGCTAGGTGACACCATAAATAACATTTAATTCACGATTTTCTGATATAAAGTCTATTTATGATTTGTAGTAAGTAGCAATGTTATAGTCCTGTTCATCACAAGTGCCTACAAGTCCATCACAAGACCATCACAAGTCATCCGGTCTTAAGCCAAATCAGAAGCCATTCAGCTGAATGGTGACAACAGCATTCCTTCATCATTGTTCACCTTGCCACTTGTGACTTGTTTTGTGAAAGGCTTTGTGATTGCCACTTGAGAATAGACTTGTGAAAAGCCTATGATGAACTCGACAACAGTGATACGAGTAAGCAGTGCACATTTGGAAATGAAAAATGAGGTTCAAACGTGATGTTGAAGTTGGTTCATAGTCCCGAAATTGATTTCTTCCTGTATTCAGTGGAGTTTTCTCATCCCTTGTAATGTTGGAGTTGGTTTGTGCCCTTGAAATTTCCTCTTCTTGTTCCTGTACTCCATGGAGTTTTCCTCATTCCCTTCCCCTTATCCCCATTTTTTTCCCTGCTGTCGTAGTATTCACCAGGAAAATGAGAACCAACTTCAACCTCATCAGTCACATGCATAAATTTTCTCTTGTGAGATAAAGCTCTGGTTTTTTTGCCTCTTGAAAAAATGACACTGCTCTGAATGGTATTGACAGTTTTTAGCTTTATACATGTATTTGTAGTTGTGGTATGTCAAAGATTATTTTTTTGTTCTTTTGAGGAGACTGAAGTAAAATAGATTAGTATTGAAAATATCCTTGAAGTTAGATTGGCTGTGCAGAAGCATAACTTGGTTCCTAGTAAACAGTGGTATTTTACACGAACATTTAATGAAGGGGGAATTGAGTATAGAATAGGGATTTATAAAGTTCTTGGAATGTGTATGTAGCATGTATTAAATAGGTTCTGTTTACAGTGTTGTAGTAGGTCTGGGCTGAACAATGGTATTAAAATTCATCAGAAATCTTTGGAAAAGTTGTTTTAAACTGCCACAAGTAATCTGAAAGCTTTATTTAAGCCTAGGGTACGGATTTATCTTTTTGACTTACTGAAGTTTACTTTCATTGTCCTGGCTGTTGTGATTGTACTTGAATATGCAGTCGATTGGCTTTATGTACATGAATGTGCAGTCGATTGGTTTTATGTGCATGCATGTCAGGAAACTTGAAAGGGCTGTACAGTCATAGGCTCAGCTGTTTTCCTATCAGTATAAAACATGATTAACTAAGGTATCTATTGGCAGTCTTTACTTTCAGGACACTCGTACACTTTTGCTTCATTTTTTTAACTTAAAAGGCGGGTATTAGTCCAAAATTTAAAGTCACATGCTTGGGAAGTCATACTTTTACACAGATGAAGGTGTGAGGAGTGATTTTGCTGGAAAATGTGAAATTCTTACCCGATTTGGCAGTTGAAGGCATTCATGTGTAATACAGAAACAGGGTCCTAAAAGTAACTTGTGTGACCATTATTATCTGGTTTGGGTAGAGGAGCTACACGATGTACATAATGCCACAACCAACTTGGCACTGTTGCTTTAATTATCCTGTCACTCTCTTTTATCATATTAAGACTAAGGTATTTTTTTTTCAAAGCTGTTAATATTCTTTGTGTCATGGTGATGGAGGGTTTGTCTCTGTGCGGAATATGTATATAATATTGGCCATCAGTAAACATGTACTGCTTCACTCAAGATGAGTGGTGTGTTTGCCGACTCGTGATGTTTCTCTGTGCGTGTTCAGATCTGAATCCCAGAACAGCCACATTTATAAATTATTGTTTTCAAGGCGGTGACATGTTCTATCAAACCTGGCATCTTCATTTAGGATTAGAAGGTTTATGACTACTTTAGATCAATTTTCACAGATCTATAAACTGCGTAGAACTAATACTGTTGTTTGCCGTGGCAAAGCCACCAAGATAAAAACCAGAGCGAGCGTGCTTTTGTTAATGAGAAATCGGGCACATGGTAAATGAAAAACTCCTTGACAAACAAAATAGTGATGTAGATGGCAAGTTCCCATTCTCGTGAATTCTTGTTTTTCTAGTCTTCTTTTGACAGTGTTGTGGTTGTAGAACAGTTATTTGGCTCATTGCAGCAACCCTTTTCGGTGAGCCAAATGCAAGCAGGGAGTTACAGCTACAAAAAAAAAAAAAATATGCATCGCTTCCTTTTTCATTTTGTCGCATTTGATGTTAAAAGATCTCGATGAGCAATTGGAAACAGACATCTAGTTCAAGACTTTAACACTCCGAGCTAATTTTTTTCCCATTGTCAGGATATTTCGAAATTTTTTTTTTTAATTTGGGAAACCTTAAACTGCAACTTACGTAAACTGAAATGTGCAAAAATGAAAATTGTCATTGAAAATGGTCCCATTGATATTGAAAAAGTGATTAAAACACTCCAGAAGTGTTGTAGTCATGACTATTCGAGACCAACATCACAGGACCGACGCAAGACATCTAGTCCAAATGCAAGTCACAAGCTATGAAAACAAACTGTATCGAAAGCGTTCCTTTGTCACTGTGCACCCTGTTTACTTGTGACTGGTCTTCTTGTCTTGCAGTGGTCTCGCCTACGTATAATGTACATGTAAGTGTATTTCAACAAAAAGTTATGCACATACGCTTTGCCAACGGGTGATTGGTGATGCATACGTCGAGCGGGACGACAGTTTCGCATAAGACAATGTTCTGGATACATGTAATACAAGAGATAAGTCCTGAGGCCCTCTAATTAACAAGAGTCGAATTTACACTCAAAAAGAAAAACTTAAAGTAGCCACTTTCCCATCAAAAGGGTAACATTGCCCTTGTTGCTTTATTCCTGAACAAGACACAAAGCCTATTAATATTTACAATATAATTTATTTTATGAGCACACTTTCTACAGAACAGAGAAACTTTCATATTTACAGCAGAGGTCTATTAAAAAAAAATCAAATCACACCAGGATTCAGAAAGCAATTACTCCATGAAAATATTTAGATGTGATAACATTTACAATTCTAGAAGTTTGAGAAAGCAATGTATCACTTATGCCAGGAACAGATGCCTTATCAACTGCTGAGAGAAAAGGTAAGTCTGAGGTGCCAGGGTTCACCAGGTTGGCCACTTATGGCTCCTTTTTTGGGGCATAAATAAAGAACGATTAAATTGGATTTGAGCCTTTGGAAAGATTGAGACTACAAGCTAAGAGAGAGGTAGTTCACTTTAAGGGTAGTTCCAGGAAGAGCCAATGTATTGCTGGAGCTCTTTCAAACCAACTTTCATTGAGAGTCTGATGAACTTTGGCCCGTTTTTTGCATCTCCAAACCTCTGGTGACAAAGTTCAGAGGTCACTACCCGTAACTCCCTAGGTAACGCAAGTAATGTTTTAACACTTAAAGGTGGAGGGAGTTGCATGTAACTCAAGGTCAAATGACTTGCCTAAGAACACGCAACAGAGCCTTGCAGCTGGAATCAACATTTTGAACCCCTGTAAAAGAGTCCCACACTGACCAGATGATCAGAACACCCCACACGGGGTGTTACAACACCCCACACGGGGTGCTACAACACACACATTTGTTAACGCAGGTGTAATGGCAGTCATGATTTGGAGAAAACTCTTGAGTGACAACCCAGTGTTGAGTACCTGTGTACATCGTTCTTATATCTGACTTGGGGAAAGTCATCATGGCAGAAAAGAGCACTACATACTGCATGCTGTGCTGCTGTTCTATTGTAATTGTAACCAGGCGCAAGTATATCTTGACGTATTTCATTTTTGGCTCAAATCCTTGCGAAGCAGTTAGAAAATGGTCTCCGGAGGAGGACACGAAAGCCCTCTCTCTGCACAAAGAATCGTCCAATCTGACTTGCAACTACAAAAACATTTTTGATTGATAATATTCAAATATTACACTTTGAATGCAATAATACTGCCTCAATAACTCATTTCCATGGACGTATCAGAAAACTATCAATTTACATATTGCCCATACTTTTTTGGCAGTGGCCACTTACATATGTGAACCAACACGTTTGCAAACATAAACAAAATGCCCAAGTCAACAGAAAATTGACTAATATCACAGACGCGGCTCTCAACAGCACTGTAAGTACATGTATTTCAACTGACAAATTCTTCAATCAAGTAGTCTGAATGGCCGCCATCACTGCATAATCTAGAGAGTTCCCTTGAAGAATCTGGGAGGGTGTCAAAGGGGAAGAGCAGCATGGCAGTACATGAGGATCAAGAAATGGTGATTTTTTGATCAGCAACCAATTGTGGACACCAAGTACCTGTGAGGTAATACATCATATTAATTGTAGTCGAGTCCAGCATAAGACCAGTCACAAGTTCTTTTAAGACCAGCCTAAAGGCTGGTTCATACTCCACACAAATGCGAAAGCAAAGCGAATATGACGTCCTGAAAAATTTGCAGCGAAATTTCATCTGAATTGATTTGCGCTCATTTTTTACAAATTTGCAACCCGAATATTTGGTATGACGTCACAAATACGCATTTGTGTTTTCTCTCTCACCAAGTATGGACTGGCCTTTGAGTAACAGGGTGAACAATGGCCGAGGAATGCTTTTGCTTGCCACTTGCCTCAAGACTGGATGACTTGTGGTGGACTTGTGATGGACTTGACTGCGACGCTGCACTGCATGATACAACTTGTCTGACTGCAATCTGGCCGTTTGGCCGAGATACGACATTTTAGGACCGGCATACAAGCCTGGGGTTTTGGCTCAAGAGAAGATTCTGAGAAGCACAGGTCAACCCAGAGTTGTTACCTGACCAATTGTAAGTCGCATCACAAGTCGGGTCTCAAGCGTTGCCGTGACAAGAGATTTTTGAATTGCGTGTGACGAGAATTCACACTGGAGGTCTTGTGTTGTCTTGCGATCATTTTAAGGGGGCACTACAACAACGCTGACAGTGACGTTCAAATTCACCTGCTCACTCTCCCCCCTGCCAACTAACCACAGACACAGTGCAAAATGAAACACTTCATAACCCGTTTACGCATACGACCTTTGACCTTACAAGGTCTTAAAAAAGAGTGAAATGACTGGTACATGCTGCAGAAGTGGCAAAAAGGCACTAAAACTGGTCCGACCTCACTGGGACACCTCCCAAAAGAAATTCTCAAATGGTTTTGTTTTCGATTCAGCAGTGTTTCCAACACACATCTAAATTCAAAGAAGGCACTAAGTACGGGACAGCACAGTAAGACATCCAACATGTTCACACACACTACAAGAGAAGTCTCCGTTTTCCTACACCCTCGCGCAGAACCGTGGCATTTTGCCGGCTGCGGTTGGCAGCAGCGACAGATCGGCCGTTGCCACGGATTCACTTCTTGAGCAGCTGTTTCCGCTGCTGTTCCAGCAACGACTCCAGGTGGTCAGCCCGCTTGACGGCTGCCGCGTGCTGCTGCCTGAGCTGGTTGACCGTCTCCTCTTTCTTGACGATGGCCTGCTTCACCCTGGGGAAGCGAAGAGGGGAAAGCGGAGGAAAACAAAACCGCGCCTACATTAAACCTTCGAAAATTATTCAGATGAACTCAGTTGACATACACGTATGCCTCATTAAATTTTTTGGAGTGTGATATTTAACCAAAGAAAATCACAATACATTTATCTTTATATTCAGTGACAATGTCTACCAGCAATTCTACCACCATCTCACATCCACCGGTACCACTGCCTCACCCCCATCCACGCACTTCCTGTATACCCTCCATCTCCATTCAACCAAATCCAGTGACATCAACTGGAGCCCGGCCCTCGTGTATTTTGCACCACCGGCATCACTCCCTTACCCCCGGCCCCGCACCCCCCCCGCCGCCATCGATCCACCTACCTCTTGTGGACTTCCTCCATCTCCTCCTCCTTGCTCTCCTGGATGCGGCTCAGCTCCAGCTTGTGCCTGGCCCGCATCTCCGACATCTCGTTCTTGACCCGCTTGTTCTCCTCCTCGGTGGCCACCAGGCGGTCGGCAAACTCCTGCCGGATCACGTCCTGCACGTTGTTCCGCTCGGTGGTCAGCCTGTCGCATATCTGTCCAATTTAACCACACAGTGGGTTTGAAACTGGAGTGACTGGCAAAAATGACATGTTTTACAAAAAATATTGAAATGCTACTACTTCTAGAAGCGACTTCTGTACAGTTACGTGAAAACGACCCAATTATATATAAATACTGCAAAAATCACAACATTACTATAAATTACAGAAAAAAATCCTGTTGAGCTGGAAATTAGCGGCTAAGAACTTCAAGACTGAGTTAAGCAGAAAGTTAAGACAAAGAAACTATTGTGACGAATTTTGGGGCTCTTTATGATAGCATCAATATCCTTTGTGTGTCACCACTTGCTTCTCTATTTCCCCTGCATTCTGTCCTCCAGTCTATCACTATATCTTTCTCACCTTTTTGATATCTTTCACCTCTTGTTCTTTTTGTTTCATCAGTCCACTGATTCTGATATTCTCCCCTTCTACGTCGGCTAGCCTGGCCTTCATCTCGTTATACCTCTCTTGAGTGTTTCGTTCCGACAGCTCGATTTCCCTCAGTTCCGCCTCATATTTGTCTCGTATCCTCCTGCAAGTTCATTGTTCATGCTTCAAAAATTCATGTACTGGGGGTCTACAGGTTCTGATCATGTTCAAAATCTTGAACAGAGGATATAAAATGTACTGAATGTCTGTAAGTGCCCAACACTTTGGTGTAGGCTAGTTTACATATCACGCTGATGTGGAACAAGTCTCACATCATGAACCATGTATGGCAAAATCTGCAAGAGAGATTAAGTGCATTTGACTTTTGAAAATCTACAGTGTTAATACTGGCTTCGACATCAGAAATTCATCAGATATTCATGGATTTTGAAGAATTTGGAAGGGTCAAGGGTTAAAGAATCACAAGAAATGATGTCAACGTCTTGATTCATTATCAACATTCAGCGGCATCATGTACACATGGATGGAATGGTAAAGGCCCAGGATATTCCAAAGACCCATCAATCCTGCCGGACTCACTTGACCCTGTTCTCGGCGGCTCTCTCGCACTCCTCCCTGCCGGTGGCCGCATCCTCCTCCAGTCGAGTAATGACCAGTTCAATCTCCTTGTCCCGATCCTTACGCACGTGCTCCTTCAGCTCCCGCTCCTTGGACAGGAGCCAGGTTTCCTAGGCAACCGACAAAAGATGGAAGCATCTTCAGTAAGCGTGGTGGAAATGGCAAAGTACCTTGGTAGAAGTGGTACTCCTGCCTGGTTTTCTCTTGCTGTTTGCGCTACACAAATGCATCTCAAGTAGAATCGCAGAGCACAAGAAAGTTCCCAACGGTACATTAAGCATGAAATAAGGCTGGGAGTCACACAGTGATGTCACAGCGTATACTGCCATATTGCACTTGAAATTGCCACTTGGAATGTTCCAGAACATACTTGCAATGTTCCCAATGCAGGTGGAAGATCACCCTTGCAAATGCGATTCCTAACACCCACTAATGCACATCCCCTACTGGCAGAAAAAAACCCTTCCAGCTTCAAGAACACAATTCCAGGCTTGCAAACCTCATCCCAATTCATAACTAAATCAAAGGGCTGAAGGCAAAGGTCATACTCGCTTCTGTGATCAAATTTTGAAGGCCTCGAAGCTCACATACCTGTTTCTTCATGTAGTTCTCTTCCCACGCCTCCTTTTCAATCTTCAATCTCTCCTCTAAGTCCTTCACTTCAGCCTACACCAATACAACAAAAAGATTCCTCGATATGATACATCATTATATATAACAGGTTTGCCCTTACCCAACGTATATTAACAGTGTCCTAAAAAAAAAAAAAAAAAATACATCTTGAAAATGATACATCATCTGTGAAGCCAGATATCCAAACTTGATTTATTGAAGATTTTCTACAAGTATATTTTGCAAAACGTTGGAAGACTACTTAGTGAACAGCTGTATAGCACTCTCAATAGAAAACTGGTGTAGATTTACATCGAGCTTGCTACATAGCCAATTTTTTTTTTCATTTCCCCTTTGAGTGTGTTGGTAGAACACTGGTGCAGCATTCTGAAGGTCCTAGGTTTGAAGCCCACCTTTGGCAGTGTTGGTAAAAACACTGGTGCAACATTCCTCAAGGTCCTGCGTTCAAATCCCCCTTTGCTGGTGTTGGTAGAACACTGGTGCAGAATTCTAAAGGCCACAGGTTCGAATTCCCCCCTTTGTTATCTCCATCAACCCACCCTATGCCTGCATTCCTGCTCGTCCCTGGCCTGTTCGTACTCCTCCTTCATGGCAGTCAGGGCCTTCCGGCTGTTCTCCTCCATCTGCAGGGTCAGCCGGTCCACCTCCTGCCGCTGCCGCTTGGCCTGCTCAGCAAGCCGCTCCTTCTCCTCCTGGATGTCGGCGTAGAGGCGTCGTCGTTGCTGCTGGTAGGCTGCCTCCTCCTGCTCCAACTGCTTCTCGTACCTTGGAGGAGGTCAAATGGTCCATAAATTAACCTCAGCTGCCCTCCCAGATCCTTCAGAATCTACCACCAGGTTTCGGGAGGATTTTGAAGGATTGAGGAAGGCAGAGCCCAGCCAGTTACTTGAAATGCAGCTTGATGCTCCATGAATAACTTGTTACAAAGAATGTGTTACACATCAAAATGGAAAATTCTGAAATATCCAGGACAGTTTCTAAATAAGTGTCTGAGCTAATATCAGTTCATGAAATAATGGCTGAATGAAGTGATTAACGTTTTCCAATTACAACTCTCCTACTTTTGGAGTTGGTTTTGCCCAAGCTCTAAGGCAATGGAATAGATACAGATGTTGAGCTGGGCAACACTCACAAGGGCGAAGTGATGACCTTATTACCACTTACGACGATCTATGGATGGAACATCTAAGCAGTCATAAATTGATTAATATTAACGCGACATTCTGATTTAATGTGCTCATATGGTGGATTCATGTATTTGACTTCACAAAGCTTTACTTGTGTCTGCCTTTGATCAAATGCATCAGGAGAATGTAGGGTGTTGGTTGGTATGCAAACAAAAGACAAACCCCAAGTCTAATCCAAAGCAACAGGGGATGAACAAGGTCAAAGTAAGGCAGACCTCCCAACACTGGCTATCAAGAATTTGGAATCCTTCTCCCCCAAATTTACAATTCTTCATGAAAAATCAGAATTTTTGCGTATTACCATGAACAAGTAAAAATCAGTCAGTGCTGCATAATTTGTACATTTGTATGACACGTACTCACCGATTCCATAAATTTTGATTTCCACAAGACTTTACGTCATCTGAAATGGTCAGCAATAATTTTTCATCTCCTGAATGAGTTGATTCGCCGCGAAATTCAGTGAAAAATTCACTGCATAGTGCTTGCACACTTGGCATGATCATAGTTGATTTCACTGCAGTGCTTAGTCTTGGATTCAAATGTTCTTAGCTGTGGTTCCAAGGAAAACCAGGCACCACACGACGCATGCAGTGTTACTTACAATGTAGCTTGTCGATAGAGGGCATTTTGTCCATGAACGATTTCGGTATCACTTCCTTGTTTTACGTCCATCTCGCGGCTGGTACGGGTCAAAAGAGGGCGCTGCCTCAGACGTGGCTCATGCAACGTGCACTGCACTGACAGTTCAGGTAGGTCAGATAAGTTGTATTACACTACATGCACGAGATTACATGGTCAGTTTCCGGTAGTACATAAGCGTGTCAAAATTGCGATTTGGCAGAAAGTTTAGGGGCGAATCGGAATGGTGAAATCTAAGTAAAAAAGCGGAAATTTTCCTCCAAAATTGGGAGGGTTGGGAGGTCTGGTAAGGCATCTATTATGGCTCATTTTAATATCCTGTCACTCGACTGGAGGATTATTGGAAGACTTGTACTCGACATGGGATGATTTGTGATGGCATGCTATGTTTTGTGACAGAACTGTAATGATTTGGGGTCACTGACTTGTGATTACTTGTGACTAACTTGCAGGCTTGCTGTTCAATTGTAGTAACTTATGACGACATGCATATGGCTGTTGTGCAGTGGACTGGGCGATGACTTGCCACTGAGTTACCATTTGATTTGGTTACAACTCTTGTGCCTTCCCTGTACCTGGTTTTGGCTAGTTCCCGCTCCCTCGCACAGGCTGCCTCCTTCTCCTCGGCCAGCTGGTCTCTCAGCTCCTCCGTGTGTCGGACGTACTTCCCTCCCGCCCTCTCCTCTGCTTGCAGTAGCTCCGCCTCATGAATGGCTTTCAGCTTCTTGATCTCAGCCTTGTGGCTGGCTATGAGCCGCTGGATCTCAGGCTCCAAGCCTTTAACTGTGATTTCCTAAACAAGAGGAAATAATAGCACAAGCTTTGTATTGAAAGAGGCAACTCTTCGATTCACTTAAGCAAGTCTGGTCCGAGCCAATTTGGCTCATCAGGCCGGTGTTTATCTCTGGTTTCCATTCAAACTTAACCTTTTGTAAATCTTGCTTTTTTCATTATTTGTTTACTACATGTATTATTTCATCACTGGCATATCCATCTGATTGATTGATATTCTTTAATGATTACACATATCTTCCAAGTTCCAAATGTTACTGACTACATGTGTAGCCACCTTCTTAAGAGTAAAAAAAGGGAGAGATATCCTGGAAGCCATTTCTGATGTGCACAAGATGCCCATGCAAAGGCGATGATGTTTTGTGCACATTCTGATGAAAACTGGCAGAGTGTAGTCTTTTCCACAGGTGCATGAACCCACTCACAAAACCACCTTGGCCAACAGTGTTGATCCTACTGAGTAGACTGCTCAAGCCAAGTACTGTTTCCCAGACCACAGTCCATGCGGACTGTCCCCTTACCTTGATCTTCTTGGTTTTCTCGTCGATCCACTTCTCACGTCGGATCTTCTCAGCCGCTGCCTGGACGTCCTTCACTTTTTGCAGCTCAGCATTGTGCCTTTGGGATTAAACCCCAAAACAGCCAACTTACATTCTGGTACTGCCTTCATCACACTTAAAATGGCCAGCACACAGCAATAATTCACAACTTCAACTCGCTCAGTGTGGCATAATTAGCAAAACAACCGCCCCCATTTCCAGTGGTTGGAAAGCAGTTTTTTTTTCCACAGAGTGATCAAAACGTTGTGTCTTTCATTCATTAGATGAAAGTGAGGGGTCGGATTTTTGCTGACTCAAAGAACAACACTTACGTGTCCTCCATGGCTTTCATCTTAGTCTGATATTTCTTATCCACCGCCTTCAAGTCTTTGACCACTGTGTCGTACTTCTCGCTGAGAGTTTTCTTGTCATCAATCAACTGACAGGCAAAGGATTTTAAAAAAAATTAACAACAAAATAAAAAAAAAGGATCTTTGAAAATGATCAAAAGAGAACTCATGTCTGAAAAAGCTGTTGAATTCTTTAATTTAAATCATGCACGCCCATTTCCTTAATAATGGTCCATTGATACACAGAAAACAACTTATATCAGATGCCTGACATGGTTCTACTTTCACTTTGTTGCATTTACAACCAGATAACATGATCTGTGTAGAGATACCACACCACAGCATTCTTGTATTTTGACCATCAAGGCATCAGTGAATCCCAAGGTCCCTAGACACTCGACAGTGAGGCATGTGTACTAGATCCAATGAGAAGGGTAACTGCTAGGGTGGGACTGATCATCTCACCTGATCGATGAATGACAGGTGTCTCTTGACAGTGGCCTCATATTCCTCCTTTTGTACACTCAATCTCTTCTTCATTTCCTTCTCCTGCTCCTTGGCATGGCGGACTGTCAGCTCTCGCTGCTGGTTCTATAAGAAAGATCAAACGCAAACCCCTAACAATTCAATGCCAGGAAGGTCCTTTCGGTGCGTGACGATGGGTTGCAGACGCTGACGTTTCAGAGTACAGAAGTGTGACGTCATTTTGGACCAGAAAGTGTAGTGTAAACGAATGGTGTTGGTATTGCACTGGTTCTTGTTCTAATGCCTTTTACACACCCAACTGTGTGTGTGTGAGGCATTCATTTCGGTACTCTAAAGTACTTGCACTGTCACAGCTATGAACCTCTGAAATTTAGCACCCCTAAGGATTCTCCAGTATCAAGTCTGAGCGCCAACTCACCAGGGCCTTCTGCAGCATCTTGACGGACCGCTCCTTCTCCTCCAGTTGCAGCCGCTGAGACAGGACCGTGTTGGTCACCTCCGAGGCAGCCGCCGACGCCTGCTCCAGCTTGTGGAGCTCGGCTGCCGAGGGGACCAGGAGGGCAGACTGGCCGGCCACTGAGGCCATGTCATGAGACTGCAAGGGTTGAGATGGGGGGGAGGGGGTCAGAGGCAAGAGCCACACCCTTAAAGCAATTACAACAGTGTGGCACTCAACTCCATTAAAAGTCCCACACAAGAATTTCCTTCAAGTCCGTTACAAGTCAAGTCTCAAGCCAAGCCGTGAGAGGTCCACGATGAACTGTGACAAAGCGCTTCTTTGTCGTTGTTTATCTCTGTTTATCTGGGTCTTGACTCCTAAGAGGACATTTGACTACACTCAAGAAAGGACTTTTGAAAGACTCAACCTCAACGTTCATTAGTTAGGGCTAATTTTTAGTCCTGTGGAATTTTTGATAAAGAACCTTCCCGAATCCTCCCAAATCTTCTACTGTGTGGGAAATAAAAGGCACATTCCTTGTGCATGAATCTCCAAAAAGCATTAAGCCCCATGGAAAGCTACAAAGGTGGAGCTGTGCCTTCCTCACAAATCCTCCAAAGTCCTCCTGATGGATTTTGAAGGATCTGGGACAGTAATTGAGGCAATGCTGTCAGATTTCATAACAAAAAAGGCGTTGGGTAAGTGAGCTTTGAAGAATGGGGATGGTTGAGGGATTGTGTGCTTGGGATGATGTGCCACTGAGTCTTGACATAGCGAGGCTGCCGGAATTGGCCAAATCACGGTATTGTATAAGAAATTGAAAAGAAACGGAAAAGCAAATGAAAACCCACAGGAACTTGTGACCTCAACATTTTTTCTGTCACAGAATTTTTCAAAACTAAGATATAAGAGTAGTGTCCATTTCAACAATTGATTGATCCTGTCTGCAGAATTCTGTTCCTTGACCTTCCCAGGGAAACACTGTTGTTGAAATTTACTCACCAGGATGACTTGACTGACTACTTCCTCTCTGTCTGCTTGGTCGACCTCGTCCAGGAAAGACATGATACTCCTGAAACCAAAAAGTATTGTGAAGTTAAGTCTTCGCCGACATCTTTCAATGCTGCAGAAGTAAGAGAAAACAAAACTTATGTAAACTACTTGCTGACTACAGTGATGTGAAATATACGAATCTAAAACTCTGAGGCCCTGATGTTTCCGTCTTGACAGAATCTAAGGCCATCTAAATTGGCTAGACTTTCATGAGATCCGTCATTAGGTGTATTTCATGAAGGCAAACAGCTTGTGTTCATTACAGAACAATACCACGGCACTTATGATTCGCCATTCCGGCACATCACTAGGATTTTTGTGAAATCCCCCATTCTGCTCTCCGATCTCGCTTTGGTTGTCACTCACTTGAGTTTGTCCTCGGTGAGCAGGGCGTGGGGCGACCCCATCTTGGGCCCTGCTTCCGAGGGCTTGGGCCCCAAGACCTTGGGCTTGGTGCTCTCGGCCACCTGCTGGAGGTTCTCCGCTGAGAGGTAGACCTCCCGCCTCTGGGATGCCTGCTCTCTTGACAGTCCGGGAAGCTCCTCAACCTCGTCTTCTTCTTTGTCGTCTAGGATGTCCACTGACAGATTGAAAATCAAAGGGTTTACAAGACCTTTTCTCAAAATGAGTCACAAGTCGCCGTGAAAAGCTTTCAAGAGAGTCTTGCACTGTCTAAATCAAGAGGAAACCCTGAACGTTTTTCACCCATGTAATGCCCAATTTCACCAGGATGCCAAAATGGGTGATATACAAAACTGAGAGCTCAATTTGCTCTTTCTTGTTAACTAAAACAACAGTACTAAAAATATGGATTTCAGACTCATTTTGTGGCATCTGGTCACGTTTTTTGTACCACTGGGGAAAGTTAACCAGTTTATACGGAACAAGACTCCTCATCACGGTGAAAATTAAGACACTTCCCTCAGAACAAGTACATATTCCTTACACCAAGCAGGTCCTTTCTTCTTATTTTCAGTGGGGCTAGGCACCCTGACTGGTTCCTCCAACAGCTTCAGGGTGTCTAGGAGGTCAGTTAGGGTCGTCTTGGTGCCTGCTATGCTTGGTGTTTCTGCCGGCTCTTCTCCTGTTGCTTGTGTTCTGTGCGTCGATGGCTCCTATCAAAACAAATAAGTAAATCCAAACAAGTGATTTGCAAATTTCTACAATCCTATCGACTTCCCCTCTGTCCTCTTTTTAATATTAAAATCACTCCAGTAAGTGCCAAATTTAAATGAATTTATACAGTCAGTCCTGAAATGCAAGAAATATTCAAAAGGCCAAATCACTTTAACAATATTTCTGACTCCTGAACATTGCAAAATGGTTTCAAAGGATCAAAGAACATAAACAAAACAAAGACATAATAATACTAATAATTCAGATACTGAAAGCTACACTCTAACTTCTTATTTTGCAAATTACAGATTCCAGTAATTTGACATTAAAAAAACGACGACAGTCTACGTTTTCTTAAAAGACAATGAAATTGAAAATTTAGTTTTGCTCTCAGAAATCTTTCGTAGCGACTCACATCAAATATTTCATCCACCTTCCGACCCACACTGCTTGCTGTTCCCGGCCGCGGACCAACTGCTCCTCCCACTGCTCCCACCGGCTCGTTGGGGGTTGAGCCGGTGTTCCCCACTCCAGGAGAAGGGGGCTTGTCGCTCTGCTTCTTGCTGGCATTGCTGGAGCTGCGCTGCCGGGGCTTGGCGGTGGGCTTCTTGGAGACCTTACCGCTGGTCTGTAAGAAGCGTAGCTCCTCCTCGGCTTTCTCCCGGATGTCTCGGGCTCTCACCTCTCGTTTCTTCTGGAGTTCCTGTCATCCCCCAAATTTATAAAGATGCCATCTTATGAGTCTCAGTCACTGATCTCTATGCATTGACTGGATGGCCCATTGGTGTGCACAAACAAATGAGGCCTCCGTGCCTTGATTTTTTTGGTGCCCAAAGATAGCTAATATTTAGTTTGGTGCAGCATGGTGCACTCTGCACATTTGCGACCTTCCAGAGTTCATAAATAATTTATCGGTTGGAGGCAGAGTTTAATTTTGAAAAACTGGTGACTTCAGGCCCTTGGTCTCAATGCACTACCCTGTCAGTATATACAGATCAGTGGTCTCAGTAGTGTACCTTTTATTTAACCAGTTCACAGCTGAGGTGGTGTAAATGTGAAAAGGAAATCTGTAGGGGTGGCTGATGGGTTAACAATACAGATCGTTCCCTGAGCCTCTAAGGGTGGATGTGTGTACATGCATGCGCCTGACCCCCGTTTGCTGTGCACCCAGGCGCAATGCCTCAAAAATCTGTGGGGGTTGACACTGTGTGTTGAAACTTGGTTGCTGTAAATGGCCTGTGTTGTAGCAAATATGGCTCTGTTGTGGGGCCTCGGAATATCGCAGATCATAAAGTTTGCGGTGAAAAATATTGTACCAGTGTTGTGGAAATGACTTCCAAGTGTCCGTCATTTGTGGTGTTTGGCCGGATTTTGAAATGCGGTCAGTTTACCTTGCCTTTTGTGAAAATTAGGATTTCGGCCAAATAATACTGTTGGTAACAGGTTAATTTCCCTTTTGATATGGTCTCACCCGCCAATGTTTTCAACACAAATGGCTGCAATAACATACAGTGGACCTCATCTGTGTGATGAGAGATTTCATACTCAATAGGAAACAAAATAACAGCTCTCTTTCCAATCTGGTATCATTAGAGCAGAACCAATATTTCAGGTTGTGCCTGAATGCCTTTGTCCAAATCATCTGGCTGTGGATGGGAGGTTGCCGTAGCAGGTAGATACGTAAGGAAGCAGCAGTCATAACGGCTGCTACCTCTCCCCTTTCTCTTACCTCAATGGCTGCCTGTCTGGCCAGCCGAGCTTTCTCTTCCCTCGACCTCTTTCTCTGGTCTTCCTTCTTCAGCTCCGTAGCCATCTCCTGCTGCTGTTGCCGTAGCAAGTCCTCCCGCTCCTGCCTCTTCTGGTGCAGGATCCTCCTGATCTCCTCTTCACCTTCCTTTCGTCTGGTGCTGGAGATTTTTCGGTACCACCTCTGGATCTTACAGGCTGCCTCGTTCACTGACTCTATGTAGGTCTCGGCGATCGGATGAGTGGGCGACGGGGGTACTTGGTCTCTCCTCGGAGTTCGTAGACTGTTCTGTGCGTCGCTCGCCCGCGTCGATGGCTGGGCCATGAGCCTATTGGAGTTGGTGGTCGGCTTCAGGGGGCTCGGGGCTCGGAAATTCTTCTCTGAGCTGCTGACCAGCCGGGCGTCACCGGCTCCGGAGGGGGGTGTGGAGTCCAGGTTGGTGTTGTTAGTGTTCATCGAGTTCTTCAGCAGGTCCATCGCATCCACGGGGACCGGGGAGGTTTGGTTCTCCTGCTTGGAGAGGAAGGCAGCGTGGGTGTTGAGTTGCAGGGGGGTTGGGGTGCTGTGGCGGGACGTATCGCGGGATGTGTCCTGCCTTCCGCCGTTAAGGGTGTAGGAGTCAATAGTACTGCTACTTCTTGCGCTGGAGGGTATTGCAAAGGCCCTCCCTGATGGCTGTTGTGGGACGAGACAGCAAAACAGAATAAACACCTGCTGAGGAAACCTCAAGAGGACAACAATTCCAACTTTATCCTTAATGCTCTCAGTGGCAAATGCCTACACTCTCACCATTACAAGATCAGACAAGAGACCAGTCACTGGTACATAGGGCGAACAGTGACAAAGGAATTCTTTTTCTGCTTTTTGTTTTTAATATTTTTTGGGACTTGATTTCAGACAGGAGGCCTTGTGTTGGTCTTGTGGTGATCTGGTATGGTCTTGACTATTACACTGGTTGAAATATAGACAAGCATGGCCAAAGCTGTTGCTCTGAAAGGACATAAACCTGGCAAAGACAAGTTTGGTGCCTCTGACACCATAGCTCTACTCTCGGATGGCACACTGCTGGCGTACTTGACGAAGACAGGGTAACTTGAAGAAACCCTGACTTACCGGCTCGTTCCAGTGGTTGCGCGTTGATGCCTTCTTGGGCTTGCTGGATCGGTTCTTGATGACAGGTTGGTGGCTACAGTCGAAGAGAGCCAGGAAGTCTGTGGCACTACTGTTTGGACAGACAGAAACATCACGCAATCAAGTATTAATTGTGCAGTACAGCTAATGGTCTAGAAAAAGAGGTTATTGCGACCTAATGGCCACGACTGTGTCCTTGAGGAGTTCCGATGTGCAGTTTTTTGTCCACGTGAAACAAACTTTCAGCTGTTGCTGGACTGAAGATGCCTAGTTTGACAACCAAGGCTTGCATTTGTGTGAAGGATGGCAGTATTCTGGAGGAAACACATGTTGTATTGTAGGCACAAGCTGGTCCATGTGTCGGCTTCATCAAGCTAAGCACTGACGCATAGTAGTTTTGTTGGTCCAAAAGGGCACTCGACCAAAATGTCAAGCGATGCCTTTCTGCATACAGCCTTGTCTTTGAGTATGTTTGGGTTTGTTCAGCAAGTGACATTATTGTACAACCTCTTCTGTCTGTGCTCCATCCATTTTAAAAAACTATATATCTGGTCTTCTACCTCCTTCCCAGAGAGAATGTACTGAAGAAGAAAGAACTGGAGATTTTGCTGTATGGCAACATTTTAACCGGAACGTTCCCAACCCATCAATGTACAACATCAGAGTTTGTTGAAATTTGACGGGTTGAGTTCTGTGTACATACCACAGAAAGTGTTGGGTTATGACGGGATGAGTACTGCAGTGACAGTGTTGGGTTTGGACTGAGTGGGGATGGTTGGTAATGCCCAGTACCTGCTGCTGGGTGTTTGATGAATAATGCTGCTGGTATGTGTGTGCCTGTAACCAATGGAGGTCATTTGGTCATGTACCTGTACTTCAGGAATAGAATAACTTACTCTAGAGTGTTTGGTGACCTTCCTTTTTTAACCCCTTGACGATGGGAACTTTTTTCTGAAAGCCGACTCTGAGAATTCCAGCCTCGCTTGGCCATGAAGGCCACCTGCTAAACTGCAAATTCTCAATTTGTGGCCCTGCGTGCTCTGCATGCTTTGAATTACAAAGTGAAAAAGCTCATTGTTCGGTGGCATGTGGCTCTACTCACGCTTCCACATTCCCGTTGCCTCTTTTCAAA
>NW_019091416.1:2606133-2616786 GCF_001949145.1 Acanthaster planci
GATATAAATTTACTGAGGCTTGGTCCAGTTAGCGACAGTGTTTAATTTGAGGAATCAGGAGGTTCTCTGGACAAATGCTTGGAGGGTATTAGAGGCCTCTGGTTCTACTCCCACAAGGATGTTTTTAAAAAGGTTGCAGTCTATCAAGTTCACAGTTCAAGGAGTGAGGGTTTACAATTCGGGTGAGATGAATCTTGGTATGAAATTTTACGCTGTCTCACCTTGGGGCATCTCGGCTGAGTGCCGACGCTCTACTGCTACTCTCGCTTGCATTGCTGCGGTGACTCAGTTGCGCATTGTGACTCGATGCTGTGCAAAATATAAAAGCTTGACTGTCAGGCCACAATAAAATAAAAAGTGGTTTAAATTACCTTTTCAGAATGTCAACAAACAATGTATACAGTTAGACAATAATGAAGTGGTATTGTCACATCGATTGCAGGACATTTTCAGTTTGAAGGCCATTCTTGTCCAAGATTCAGCGGACAAGATTCATCAATAAATATCATTTTTAATATTCCGACCCCTCTCCATTTCACCTCAATTTCATTAAAATCTAAACATTCAAATTTTATTAAAATTAAGTATTCAACACGGACATTCCCAACTGCACAGCTTTTGCTGTAGTGTCTCTCCCTTTCAATGACTAAAATGAGCTGAAATAGGACACCAAAAATGTGGTCATGTTAGTACACATACAAGTATAGACTGGTTTCAACATTTGGCTGTGAGTCCAAAAATTTGAATCGCACACTTTTGTTTCCAATCTCACCTCTCTTGTGCCTTTCATTTGAAGGTGTTGAATTCACAGCAGGACCATTTGAAATACCCTGCCAAGGAACCAGTTATATGAAGATGAACTTGTAATCCCCAAATTTCGATAGGAATGACAAACACCAGTCATCGTGCTGTCACATATACATCGCTTTGAAATGACATGTAGCTCTGCTTATGCATCAACTTGTTGACTTCAAACAAAGGCTGGAACAAGTTTCCAACTATTTTTCTACCAATTTAATAATCATTCCATTCTCACTATGGTTTTCTGTGGCACGTATTCTTTGACGCGCTGATTTTTCAGATGCATCACGATGCTGAAAATGCAAAGTCAAGTAGCTTAAAAGTACGCACACCTGTCACTCTGTATTCATCCTATTTTTGCTTGTGAAAAAGTTTTGTGAGTGGTTCACGTTTGAGATTTTTGGCATGAAAGGTGTTTGGTTGTTCTTATGATGTCTTTAAAAAAGGAAGCTTTCATTGCCCCCAAATTGGTTTTGAATAAATGAATACTATCAACAATAAATAATCAAATACCAAAATGGATGCATCAGTCAATTAATGGTAACTAACTAATATCGGTGGCTCTACTCTGAATAGCTGGCCAAATGTATTGCAATCCATACTTTTATGACATCCTCTTTTTATTTTCACTACATTTTAATTTCTAACGAGGTGTATCCCACTCTAAAATTACCTCTGAAGCTTCAGGAGGTCTTCCTTTCACACAACTGAGGGACTATGAGAACTAATTTTGGGTAGGATTTTACTAGAAAATTTGAAATTATAACCGGCTTTGGCAGTCGAAGACATGCATAATTTCGCTGGGTCCTACAAGAAGGGACTGCCTGACCTATGAGGCTGTGTGCACCATGGAGTGACTTACACCAGTAGAGTTGGTCCTCTCTGGTCGATATCTGCCGGGGCTAGGTCTCCTCGACCCTGCACTGCTCTCCCCGGCCACGGTGCTGCTGTTGCTCCGAGTGTGGTTGGATGTCTTCGGGGTGGTACGACCACTGCTGGCACCCTGCCTGCTCCCACTGCTAGACGGTGGTCGGTTGCCGGCTGAGCTGGGCCTTTTCATAGATGCAATCTGTGAACCGGTAAGGCTCAGGTCCATGTCGTTGCTCTTGTTGGGCATCGCTCACTACATGTATTTTTCAGAAGGAATTAAAAATAAAACCTATTTGACTCTTCAATTTCAAAATTCGCCTGATTCAACATTAACCAAACTAACAGGCTTCCTTGAAGGGTAGATTATACATTCACTACATTTTCCCTTCGTTTAAGTTTTAAAAAAATGAGTACTAGTACTAATACCTAACAAGGGCACTTAGGCTTCAAACGCAAACTAGAACCTTACTCTATGCTACGAAAACCATAAGGCACAACTTGAGTGCACACGGGTTGCGTCTCAGTTCTACAAGTAGCTAGAACATGTAGAAGCTAACTGTAGATGGTAATAATTAATGCATTCACAAATTAGACAATAGTACTGTCTGATTCCAAAATGCATGACATGTCCAAATGAAAATGTTGACCTCTCATTCTCAACTCAAACACATTTCTTTAAGCCTAGGCCTACTTCTTTCTTACATAATGGAGCTATGAAAGCTTTTACTTTTAGCTCCATGCTTTCATAAACGCAGGAAGAAGAAGGTTCAAAAGCCTTAAAACCAACAAATAGACTAATAAATATAATGACTCACGCCAAATGTGCAAAAGCGTTACATTTATTACGTTAATCCATGTTTGCAGTCAGCTCTAGCATGTCTAGGCACGCTTATACAATACGCCTGGAATTATTATGCGGTTCCTCAGTCCGTCCGGGAGAGACGGTACGGACTGTAGGCTATCAAGGCCTAGGTCTACTTAGGCTCATCATGAAACTGCACAGCTTCTTTAGTAACAACGTTCGATAGTAATCTTCTCTTACATTTCAAATCTTTTAGCCAAGCAGGCAATGGAACGTAACCATGTCTAACTGAGGACCATTCACATGGTCGATGTTGACATTGATGAGTATGAAAGCTATGTAAACTGGATTTTTCCCCGCTCTCGAGCACTCGTTCAAAGGCATGCGCCCAAGAAAAATAACAACGGTATTACGTCCCATCATGCAGTGCGCTCGCTTAAGGAAAAAGTGTGCAAAATCGAGCACATTTTTTTTCTACTTTGCTAAGGCTCCAATATAAAAATGAAAACAAACTTAAGTATTCCACATAGTCATTCAACTCATCAGAAAGTGAAAAAATTTAAACATCAAAGATTTCTTTCAGTTTACACTTTGGGACATTATGATCTAGCTCTCAAAAAGTACTATGACCTCTCTGGGAATTACCTTTTTTTCGTTCAGCATACACTTTGTACACTGGGTTTATGTACTCATTCATTAAGTTGGATATCTATGCGCTTAAAAATAATTTCCTTTCATTTACTTTTGTTGACTTTATTTGGTGCAAATCATGTCTTTTTTCAATACGAGAATAATTATTTTGGGTATTCTTTTGTATCAGAGTGCATGAATATGCTACCAAAAAGAAAATAAAAAACTAAGGAACTACTTTTTGTAATACAAAAATAAGAGTTAGCCGTCGGCAGCCATTTTGACTGTAATGAACCTTGAAGTAAAAAAATCAGAGGAAAAGACACCTCAGAAATTGTGTGAAAGCTCAGTTGAATGCTCTGTGAATCCCATGTTACTGGTCAAGCCACCACACTGAGGCTGGAGTAACAAAATGGGCGATAAAAGGAAGCTTCAAGGTGAGAATTGTGGCAGTTTGTTGGGTTTAACCGTAGAAGCAAAATAACAAAATTTCAGCGTTTTGCAAAATCTTGTGCGTAAAGTAGTGGGCATGGTGAGAGCGCAGAGCAGACTTGTTTTTGTTCGCCATCTAATTTTTTTTTAAAAAAACAATCGCAGAAAAGTTAAAATAAAATCAATAAATACACTGCAACAGTGCAAATGAATTACAATAGGCTCTATGTTCATTCTCGAACGTTCAAGTTGTTGACGTGGTGAAAATGTTCCAATTGTTTTGTCATCATGGTTTAAGGCCTAGGCTAGGCCTTAACAAAAAATAATAACAGTGAAGTTAACACTGTTTAATAAGGCTAAAGGTATGCCCATGTTTGTGAGCTTTCTGTCATGTCCACATTTTCAGATAGTACTGAGAAATCAATGGGTCAGGGACCAAGGTTCGATCTAGCTACACCGCGCTGTTGCTTGATAGAGTGACAAAGATGTCGTTCAGTGTCATTAGAACTATTCTCACGAGATTTTGAAAGTGCTTTAAGTAGGCTAGGCCTATTTGAGATTTTCATTGTAGAAATATTTTGGAAAACTGACACCTTTGCAAAATTTGATTTATGAAGAAATTTATCATGTTTATTAGAACCATTTATACTTCTTGAAAAAGCTCATCCAAAACATAACACCTGATGCCCCCATGCACAAGGACTTGTTTAAAAAACCTAAGTGTTTTCTAAGTATGTGCTTTGGAATTTTCCTTGCTAAATTTTACTTTTTAGGACATAGTATCACTTTCTGACAGCTGTTGTAATCATTTAACGCTCAATTGCAGAATACTCTGCCACCCCATGTGATCAACCTCATACATGTAGCCAGGTACAGGCCAAAGTGTCACACTCTTCCCAAGGGATTTTCACCTTGTACCCACGTAACCAGTCATTCCAGGGGTTGTGTTTTAGAGTGGCAGGATATTTTGCAATTACTCCTTAACATGGAGAACTTAATATTTGAAAATATATTTTCATGAATAAATGAAAAAAAAAAGACGTATGGAGTGTGGCTGAAACCGGTTACAAACCTGTTGAAGGGTGAGACATTTTCTTATAAACTTGTGTCCTGTAGTTTGGCCAGTGCAGTACTAAAATAGTTGGGACCATGATGCTGTAGTTGGTGCATAGCCAAAATCACTATGCTGGAATGGCTTTGGGCAGTCTGGGAAGTAGGACTGGTAGTGTGGGGCAGCACAGGACTAATACATCCATTACCCCTGAAAACAGTGTCTGTATAACTCATTATATGCTTATGACAGTACAAGACAGGGCTCGAAATTGGGCTAATCATCATGGGAGCAAGTAGTTGCTCCTGAGACAGCTGAATCTGTCACTTTACGGGAGCAAGTAGCTCCCATACAATATTAACCCTAACCCCCAGCCCTTATTTTCTGCTTGGAGCCAGAATCCTCCCAAATCCTTCACTTCTGGACTGCAAAAACTACAGGTAACCAAAATCCTACAAAATCCTCCAATTATCACTGCCGAGTATCCCAACCAAAATCCTGCCAATTCCTCAAGTAGGTTTACAATCACTATTATGCCAAATCATGAAAAGGGCAAGAATGTTTATTGTTATACCTTCTCAGAAATGGGTATGGATTTAGAAAACAACAGAAATTCTGAAATGTACCCTTACACCTTTACTGGCACTATGAATAAACAAAACTCATTGAGTGCACCACTATGAATAAACAAAACTCATTGAGCGCACCACTATGAATAAACAAAACTCATTGAGCGCACCACTGTGAATAAACAAAACTCATTGAGCGCACCACTGTGAATAAACAAAACTCATTGAGTGCACCACTGTGAATAAACAAAACTCATTGAGTGCACCACTGTGGAAAGTTCCCCGGCTGACCATGGCTGACATTCAGCAGCTGTGACATTCTGACACCAGTGGGTCACTTGCCCTTATCACATAGCTCATGTTTTGGCTTGCACAGGGCCACTCAAAAAAAAATCACTGTGAACACCACAGATAAAGAGGTGGTTTCAGGTCACCATATGCCCTGCTTGATTGAGGAGTTACACAGCCCTGGTGAATATCAGGGGCATACACACATTGTACATGTAAGTGGTTTACCACACACAAAAAAAGTTTTCAGAGTCCCCAGGAAGTACAAGTACAATAAGTGTACCAAAATCTAGTCTGTACCAAAAACTACCAAAATCAAAATCCCAGTTACCAAATTCATCCAGAATCCTCATGTGGTACATGTACCTTGGGCCTGACACCCAACTTCCTCCAAAATCCTCATGTGGTACGCTGAGCCCGAGAGCCAGATTCCTCCATATTCCTCCAAGAGTCAAACTCCATGTATCCAAATTCCTGCAAAATCCTCCAATGGTTCAACTGCCAAGTAACCAGAATCCTGCGAATTCCTTTCCTTTTCAGGAAAGGATTTTGGATGATTCTGGCAGGTTAGAGTTAAAGACATAGTGTATGTTCAAGAAAAAAAAATCAAAGACCCTGGTCCTTGCTGTTGCTTTTGTTTAAATTAATTACTCTAACAACTGACAGCTTAGACTTTGACAGATATTGAAGCCTTGATCGAGTTGTTATTTTTGCGGGTTGCACGCGACGTGCAACTAATAGTGAGTGTGCGACCAACTGGAACCTAAAAGTCGGGCACTGGGCCTTTATAACGTGCATATGCACACAGACCTAAAAGGGAATTAACTGCAATCAAGCTTTTTTGAAATGCGTGGATTAGGCTGAGACTTTTGTTTCTCTGGTTCCAGCTATTTTGGAGCATGGCTCAAAACCACATGTTCAAGCTATGACTGGAACCAGTGAAACTGAAGTCTAAGCCAAATTCACGCATTTGGTTTGAATGTACGCATGAGGGGCCAGTTTCCATACAATCGTGACAATGGCCACGGGTATGTGTGTGTGTACGTTCATGCTGTGTGTGCATGCATCGCATGCGAGACTGCGGAGTGCACTCAGTGACATTGTAAACAAACTGCATTACGGTTCCGTGACAAGGCTGATCCGAAAAGGTCAAAAAGGTCAAGTATTTTTCATGACAGAAGTAGAGCAAACTGTAAATTTGTTCAGGTACATGGAACATAAGTACTTGCACCCATCATTATGATTTACAGGTGCATTTCTGAGACAAACGGGTGCATTTTAGCTACCTGCGCTCGTTAATTTCGAGCCCAGCAAGACACTGAGCCCTATAACGTAGATGCCAGACTATACATGTTCTTTTCCAATTCCTACAAAATATCCTTTAAAACTTGCTTGAAATTTGATAGATCTTTAACCCCAACCCTGCCAGACGCAACATAGTGCAGCAGGTGTAAGTGTGATACACTGGGCAATCACTAGCCCCCCCCCAAAAAAAACCCCCACCACACAGCCCATGTTGAGACAGTGGGAACTGTTCTCGTTGAACAGTACTCCTGCTTAGTGCTAGATCTTGTACTTTTTTGTAGTAGCTGGCAACCACAGACTCTGAGGCTGTTTGGCCTTGGAGAGTTTCAACCTGTTGGATCTTGTTACATTCGGCTGGCAAGCCACTTTGACAAGGGATGCAGACTGCACTGATGTAGTGCCACTGATTTTCCGTTTCAAAAATGGGTATTTTCTGTTTCGCCAAATCCCGAATTCCACTTCAGAAATTCAAATTCCGTTTCATACCTTGGTAAGCATGAAATAGGAGAGTAGGTATTAAACTGCACAGAAACCATTTGCCCAACCATACTCACCCCCCTCTTAAAAAAAGGAGAAAGAAAACTGACAACAAATGTTGTTTGGAAATACTCTGCAATGTTTCCAATTTTTTTTATAATTTCTGTAGTGAAAATTTTTTTAAAATCCACACAATAAATACGGCATCCCCCACCCCTTGATTTCCCACCGGGACACTATCGTCAAAAACGTGCTACGATTAATCAACGGACAATTTATGTACCTGTCCTCCTGGATAGAATCAGATTTTCATACGCATGCATGTACAATGAAGTCACAGAGTAGGTCTTGCATGTAACAGTCGATCACAATATGTTAATGTTGGATATCGACCCGCCATTTTGATTTGGCATTAGTGCGACAAAATTCAGAAAGTTGACTTTAAATCGGAGCCTTAAAATGTATGTTTGTGACTGAAAACTACACTCTTCATCGAACACTTCCATTTGCACCTTGATTTCATTGCTAGTACAGTGCACATGTGAATGGCCAATGTGTGTACATGTGCCTTACTGCACCGCTGCGCTGTGCTGGCTGCCGCTGCACATCTCGCGCACACCATAGCGCTTGCAAATATTGGTACCGGCGCGGACGACCCAATCATGTGGTAGAGTGGTGCAATTTAGCATGTTTCCAGCATAATTCATTCATTAAAAGCAAGCATTTTAAAATTATTTGGTACTGGTAGGCATTTATTTGTAGTACTTTGCAGAAAGTTTTCTTACTTTCTAAGCCATTCTTAGTGGAAAACTTTGCAAGTTCCGTTCAAAGCAGTGGATTCCATTTCAAAGTGTTGATTCTGCAAATTCCGTCCATTTTACGCGATCGCAGAAAATCATTGGCTCTACTGATGTGTCTGGTAGGGTTTCTAGCCCAAATACTCTGGAGGGTAAGTAAGTAAACTGCTGTCGGTAACAGTGATAAATATCCCACTTCAAAAAATCAGGAATACTCAAAAGTTTCTCTGGTATGCTCATTTATTCGGTTTTCATTTCCTTTTGAATTTTTAGTGGCTTAACCAATGACTTGAAGATATTTTTCTCCAGATACTGATCACCCCTAAAAACAGTTGTGACACCCGTTGCCATCATGAAAATTGATGCCTGTACTTCATTGCAAAATACAACAATTTGGAGGGCTTTGCTGTGATCAATATTTTCAGATACAAACTAGCACTCCTTTGGCTAGCTTCAGTTGTTCCTTTTTACAAAATCATCCAGTCCGTGTGCCCTAAAATGCCCTAACAACAGAGAATTTGACAGCATGCCAGTTGGGGCTTGTTGACTGGCTTGTTACCTTAACCCTAACTCCCCAGAGTGATTAACTAGGAACCATACCCATTCACACAAATTCCATCACCATATGGTAAACTGTGCACAAAAACGGTTGGACTCTGTTTATTTTGGGTATGCCTGAACCCATGTTAAAAGCACAAGCAGTTTAGGGGTATAGTACCTAGTGCCACAAATTCGCACACTTTACTGGTGTTCAGTTCTGTGTGGTTAGGGAAGGTTAGGGTTAAGGTGACAAAGAGTATTTGGCTAGACAATATGGAAGTGTAACGAAGGCTATAAATAATGATTGCTCACTGTTCCTTGTTCTTACTTGGTGGCTTCTGTTGAATTCCTCTAATCGTGCATGTGGGGAAGGTTTCTTGTCTAAGCCTGTTCCAAATGGAAACACAAGAGTTAATCAACAGAGGAAGTTATCCCTCTAGTTCTTAGGCTGGTTAAAACCAACAAAAGAGCTTCTGTGCAAATATTGTTACTTTCAACATAGACCAGCTACCTTTTGTTTTCCCGTTTCTTGTATTGTGGCTGTTGGGATATCAGCATCAGCAGTAGATAGGGTCCTTGCATGAAGCAGCGTGAATGGGACATGATGAATCCTTTCCAAGGTCTTTGTATGTCCAACACAGACAACTGTTACGGATGTCAGGGGAATGCATGTAGTAATGTGGGGGGTAGAGTGTTAACCATCCTGCTTTGATTACATCATATGTGCTCTAGCCTTAACATTCCTGAGTTTTCCAATTTCAGTATGATTTTTATATACACCCTAGGGTTAATTATTCACTGGAGTTTTATTACTGTGAATGTTAACCAAACAGATTGGCTTTAAACATACAAAAACAGGGTGTAATTCTCCAGAGTGATGCGTTGTGATAGGTGCTCCCTCTGCAGTCGCGGCCCATTGGCCAAGCCTCGGATGTGTAGGAGTCTTGAATGTGTCTGGGACTCAAGTCATGTGTGACTTGTCTCCATGCACATCCGCCTGAGAATGATGAATGTGGAGCACGTGGCTAACATTGGCCAGTGGTCAGATGGGCCTGTGATGGGTCCCATTCCTGTGAGGAAATTAACCGAGCACCCTGGGGAATGTGTGAGGAGTGAAATGATCGGTCGTTTTCTGATCTATCAAATCGTTAGTGAAAGTCATTTTGTGTAAATGATGGTGGATTCGAAAGTGGCATATTTTCAGTGGAAAATGTTTAACTCCTAAAAGAACCTAAGGGGAGGGGGAGAATCTCACCCCAACATTTTCTCTAATATTTTTGCAGTTCATATAATTCATGTGCTATTTAAGCCTTCAAGAGTTTTTACAGTACTTAACATCTTGCTTTCATCCTGACAAGTTTTTGAAAATCTGACATGTGACAAGTCAGCAAAAAATCCATACTCTTTCCATAAACATGCTCGATGCATGTAAGATGACACATGCGAAGCATTGAATTAATAAAGCCCAGTGTCATATTGAAGTGAAACTTTACATTTCAATGGGTCTTTACATGTATGTTAAGTTTAAAAAATAACCAGGGATGTGACAGCCAAGTTCTTAGTGGCAGTAGGCAGTGAGTGTCGGAAGTGTGAAGAGTGTCGGAAATGGCCAGTCTCATGCCAGTTTGGAACGGCAAAGTGGTTTGCTATTTATGACCGTGGTTTTTCGTTGTGTGCATTGCAGGTGAAATAGAAAGGTGCTTGAAGAAGGTGACGGAAGGAGTGGAAACCTTTGAGGACATCTGGCAAAAGGTAAGTCGCAACTTCAGAAAGTGGAGCTGAGCAAATAATGCCCTTAATGCTGTCGCGCAGATAATTTCTGTTAACCCTAACCCCCTAGGCTCCTGCACTAGAAAGCATACTGAACTTCATAAAATCCAACAGGTTCATGTACTTGTCTATGTACTTGTACATGCAGGTTACTGTACCAAACATGATAAACTCCAACAGAATGAGCCTGTTGGAGTTTAAGTGATATGGTATGGATGGGTCTATGCAGTATAGGATGACTTGAACTGAACAGTACCAAACCTGACAAAATCAAGCATAGTCCAACAATTGGTACAGTGACCCGTGTGTGTCCAACTCACA
>NW_019091416.1:2624565-2669842 GCF_001949145.1 Acanthaster planci
AGCCTGGGAGAAGGGAGGACATCTTTTGGAAACCCTGTACGTCATTTTGGACTCCTGGTTTAAAAACATAAAAACCGTAGCAACTTGGATGATCTTTTTGTTTACTGCAAGGTAATTGGGGGATACCCAGATTTCAAATGCTGGCTAAAACCGAGTCTTTTATAGTTTACACTGCAATGGGATATTGACTCTGTTTGATGCGTGTCTGGGAATGTTGACATGAACATGTGAAATTCATTATGTCATTTTTCTCCCATGCAGCAGCATTCAACATGTCCAGTGTGGAAAACTCCATCGACCACATATCCAAAACTGTTGTCTCCAAGAGCAGTGTCCCAAGCCAGCCCGTTCCAACAGCAGCAGTTGCGCCAACCACCACACCAGCGTCAACAGCACCGACGCCTGCCCAAGTCACACAACAGCAACAGCAGCAGCAATCACAACAGCAATCTCAACAACAACAGCAACAACAACAGCAGCAGCAACAACAACAACAACAGCAGCAGCAGCAGCAACAACAACAACAACAACAACAACAACAACAGCAGCAGCAGCAACAACAGCAGCAGCAGCAGCAACAGCAGCAGCAACAACAGAAGCCGCTGCAAACACCTGTCCCCGAGCCAGTGGAGAGAGTGCCAACGTCACAGCCTGTACCAGTCATCGCACCGACCCCAAAGCCATCGGAACCAGTCATGACAAATGGGCCCATCAGCCCAAAAGCGAAAGAGGTAAAAAGCTGAATGATTGTTGGCCGACAGGCCATGACAAAATACCCCTCCCGCCTTAACAAAAGGAGTCACAAGCTGTCGGAACAAATTTCTGAGTTCCAGGCCATTATTTCTTAAGTGAAAACATACTCCAGGTTTCATTTTGTTCGATCCATTCAGGCGTGCAGAATGAAGAAGAAAAAAGCTGTCCACGTTTTGCGTAGAAAGACAAATTTTGTACAGGATTTGTTTCATTTCTGTTGTGTACCAATTTTAGTACACTTGAACCACATGACCAATAGCTGTGTTGCGAGATGTGTAGACTGAATGCCCCAGGAACATGTTGCTTCCCAAACTGTCTTAAACATGCCGAGTTGCCCAATACGCAGGGCACATTGACCAGATACATACATCGCCTGCCTGTTGGTTGTATAATGTAGGCTGTACAGCTTACTACATTGCCCCCTTGCTCACGTTGTACACTTTAATTTTCAAAAGCTCAAAGCTGATATCAGACAAGAAAACTATAGCATTAATTTGCCGTGCACTGTTGTTACATTAACTTCCAATGTCCCTTGTGGTGTCGGTACTTGCAAGACGCAGAAGCTCCATTGACTGTTAGCTTGTGCTGTGTTTCAGAGAGCTTTTCGTCCCCAAAAGGAATTGTGGTAGTTTGTTTATAATACAACTGAATAGGCTGATTTGTTGTATATACCACACTATAAAATAATACTTCTTGTTCAAGCCTTTCTGTGGAATTGCCGTGTTGAGTGACCTAGTGGCGATTCTGTCTGATACTAAAGCTTCATGTAACATTTTTATTTTTGAAAGCATGAGCATGTGTTTGCACTCCAAAAGTATTCGTCTTTTACAAAGTTTACAGTTTTGTTGAAGGTTTATTTCTAACGTCAATCCTGTTTGCTTGTCATTTTGTTTCCTAAAATTGAGTCACATTCAAAGGCCTGGTAAAATCAAATGTTGTGTGTGTGGGCCATTTCTCTCACACAACAAAATTGCATTGGCGACTAGATATTTCTACACTCAGTTTTGCCCGGTTTCAGTGAGCAAGAAACGAAGGCCCCATATGCTGTTCCGATGCATTGGGCTAATTTTCCAACCTTTGTGAGTACTAAGAATACCATCGTGTAGTTGCCAGTACTGCAGTTTGCCAGTTTCTAGCAAAAGTAATAGGATGTTGTGGTCTGTGTGTCAGCCAATCTGTGTTTCTTGACCGGCTGTGATATTGTCCCCTTAGTCTGGATTTGTGTTTTGCACATGTCACACATATGTCAGGAAGATGGCTTCATGTTTGGTTCATAGTTAGTGCTAATGGCTTTCCTCGCTCACACTGCTTTGTTTTGTCTCTCCCCTCGCGGGTTTTTGTTTCAGCAAGACTATGCAGGGCTCTCCCTTTGCTTGTCCGTTACTCTTTGCAGCAGCAGAAATATAAAAACTGAAAGAAGTGGACTCGTAAGCACAGGGAACTCGGGGGAAACTTTGATAATATACATGATTACCTTTTGGATTTAAAAATCGATATCTGTTTTGGTGTGACCAAAGGACAGCTGGGTACAAAACATCAATTTTTAGTATGCCAGGATGAGTGCACAAGTTTTTTTGGTGAACCTTGAAATGTACCCTGATGGCGTCCCTCTTGATCGCCCCCATCTGTGGTAAGCGGTAAGCACAGCAAAAAAGGATGCTCACTTAAACCAGCATTTCCTGAGATGAGAAAATCCCCACGCTCACAAGTATGCGTTTCACATGCTTTCATAAGTGGCAAGACAAGCTGAATACGATCAGCGCAGCCTTAGTGCTGAAATGGAATGTTGCGCAGACTTTCTGCCAACCAGTAAGAAGTAGTCCTAAAGTTCCTAACCCCCCCCCAAAAAAAACTTGATCCTAGTCATACGTGTTAATACACGGGGAAACCCCCTGTTTGCATTGATCTGTGCATCTGTGTGTCAGTGTTTGTGTTGTGGATTGTGTCAACAACTCTCCCAAGTGCATACTGACTCTCTGGTTGTTTTTATCTCTTGCGTTTTGTCCCCCCAGGTGTCTCAGTGTGACCTAGTCACCACGTCTCACTATTCCTCAATGCCCCCACGGCTGTTACCTCCAGCCGGGGTGTCTCATGTACGTACTCACTCTCTTTCCCCCCTTGCCCGTCTCTGCACTCTCTCTCTTTCTCTCTCTTGATTCCTGTAGATATAATCACAGCCTTGTTAACGACCTAAACAAAAATCCCCTTAAATCTCTAACTCCATCGACATGTGCAGCTTAACTCAGTTCATCTTCAAAGTGGATTGATTTATTAATTGACAGATTTTCGATACTTTTTTTTTGGGGGGGGGAGAATTAGTTTCACATTTTTGGTAAGAAACTGCAGCATATACTCACTGACTCGGCCAGAAATTGTTTCTTAGATTTTTGGGGCTGAAATCACGTCTCTCTGATGCAGTGTTTTGAAAAAGAACTACGTCTGCAAAAGTTGGCCTCCACTACAGCACTTGAATATCTGCCAGTAACATTCAGGGATTTGGACCCTGGCTTGTCACTGTCAATTAGAGCTGTGACGGGGACAGTGAGAAGAGGTGACGCAGTGTTTGTTCTTGACCCCGTTTTTCAGCAGGAGACGAATGATACCACAGAAGGAGAGAAGGAGTTCAAGGATTACACGGTGGAAAGCAGAGGTAACGGCGACTAACTTGGGTCACCACATTGCCAGTTATCACTGTTTTTGCCCTCACATCGTCAAGAAGTCTCATATTGTGTCCACACTCGGCACTTGGTTCAGCACTTCAGACTTGTGTGTGCAGTTGAGGGAGAAGGGTTTGCCCGTAGCTATCCTTTAATAAATCCACCGGGTACTGCAGTGAAATGCTCATACTTCGGTGTAGTATTCTGACAGTGTCGGCCAAGATTTCCCCTCCCATGTTGATGAGCATGAGGTGGCAACATAATAGAAGTGTGTGCAGCAAGTTTAAGCGAGTGTTGCCGACTGCATTTACAGGGCCTGTGAGGATATGCATGTACTCTATGTGTGGACATTTTAAGTAGTCAGAGCAGTTCCACCGTGCCGTATTTCACAAAGTGCTCAGATTTCTGTTCCTTATGTTTTCTGTTTTGTTATTAAGTGGTAATACAGGCCCCCAAAGGGATGGGAAGGGGAAATCCTACTACCAGCCTTGGAACTGCATTCAGAAATCTAGCTCTGCATTATGTCAGTAGAATTCTGACTGTAGCCCAGCCGTTAACTGGTACCCCACCATTTATGTTGGTTGTGTGTTTCCTCGTTAGCAATATACGAAAGTACTTCTCAGGCGGAAACCAGCTCCCCCCCGATGCAAGAGGCCATCATCCCCCCGTCGCTGGGCGTAGCGCCCCTGGGCCCGGGCATAATGACCAAGGACCAGCTGTACCAACAGACCATGATGGAAGCGGCATTTCACCACCTGCCTCACCCCTCTGACTCAGAGAGATTACGGTAAGACATCCAAAGTATTGATCAATGTGAGCCCGTTTGGTAGCTCAGAAAGGGAAGGCCATTCAAGAACAAAGCACCTGATGTCACGCCAGCGTGAATGTGTTCAGTATGTGCGACTTGGAATACAGCTTGCTGTGAAGGGCTCATATGTTGATGTTCTTGAGTGACCTAAGACGTCGTTTCATTTTGGTGATGCGCAGTTGAGATACAGAACTGTCCCAATGCCAGTCTTCCAGTCTCCCAGTCTCAAGTTATTTAAATTAACCTTGACGGTTGTATTCTTGGTGTCATTATTCGTTCTTTGTGTCTCGTGAACGATGGGAACAGCTTGTGATTGGCTGTGTTTATAATAGTTGGAAGGGACAAGAAGTTGTTGGAGTGCAATTTTACCAGTAAGTCGGAAGTTAGTCCTCATAACATTTAACGAAAAGTTGGTTGCAGGTATAACAGGGACGCCAAACCATTTTCATTCAGTTTTCTCATTTTACCAAGTTTACCAAGAATGAACAAGTAAATACAGGGGTGTGAAATCTCTTCTTTTTTTTTTTTTAGCGGATTTCGTCTTTTTTTTTTGGATTGCCGAATTTTATATTCTGCATTTTTGCCATCGACGGGCCAGATTTTCCTCCTTTCTCTTCCCTGCGCAAGTGCAGATTTTTCCATTTTTTTCTTTCTTTTTTCTACCAACTTGACACGACGGTCAGGCCAAACTTTGCACATCCTCTCTCTGACCCCAAAAGGACTGGAGCGCTAGGGCTGGGCACCCAACTGAATCTACTTGTACAATACTGTGCGTGTACAGGTACATGGTGTGCATACAGTGTATAAAAATCTGTTACGCCATCCTGGGTCCGTCTGGTCATTGTGGCTGCCAATGAAATATCAAAATTCATATACAGTGGAACGTCGCTGTAGCGAACATTCTCCTTGGCTCCCAATGTTTTGTGCACAAAACCTACCGAACATTATGCAGTTGCAAATCAACCGAGGTTCGCCACAGCATGCATCAGAGATCGATCCTGAGCAGTAGCTTCACGACTTTTAGGATAAACTAATATCAATTTTATAACTCAAGTTTTAATAAAAATAATTAACAAATACATTTCTAAAAGCCTCAAAGGAGAATGCAATGGCAAAACATCACGAAAACAGCGAATCATAGTATCACAAGAGGTGCACTTCCATTAGACAAGAGAGGGTGCGATTCAACATGGCAACAAAACGTTCGGCAGTTAATTTCGCTATACCAAACAACCACTGTACCGAACATTTAGCGGCGTTCCTTTGTATGTGTCAGTGGGACGTAATACAGCCGTTCTTGCATGAGCGGACTAGCAAGATCCACTGTAACTTGTGGTAGCACACATTTCACTGTAAATTTGCGGCTTGAAATAAGGTTAGTAAATATTCGCTTTTGCTGACACAGAGCTTGGTGACAACTGGCACAGGGTGCACAAAGTTCTTGTGTGGTGCATTATCACGCAGTTTTGCATCATTTTTTACGGGCATTCAAACAATTTTTGGACATGAACTCATCGAAATGTCAGTGTAACACATATGTACAATCGTCCAAAGAGGTTCTGACTTGGATACAGTCTCTGGCAAGACCGATCCTCAAGTTACAAATCTGCAAAAATGGACGTGAATGGAATACACTGTAGACAGGCAGGCAACACGGTTCGTGCCCAGAAGACAATCCAAAAGAATGGACATCCAGTGTGTAGTCTTTAAAGAATTGAAATTTTGAAAATGTGGTTAGATCAGGTGGGAAAAGGGCCAACTCACTCTACAAACCTCGATAGCTACAATTTTGACATACTTATTACTAGTTCAATTTTAACCTTCAGGAATTTCAGCCAAATATGAAGACAAAGTAAAATTCAAACTATGCATAGCCTAAATTGCAAAACAAATTGCCAATTGTTGCACCAAGAGGCCGTAAAATGCACCGCAGAGCACTTGCATTTCAAAATTTTCCCGGGGCCCTTAAGTGGTCTCCAGAACCCACGCCATTTATGCTCTGCACTTCACGCTTGCGATTGCAGCTATTTTCAGCCATTTTTTAATGTTCCACTCACACCGCGGTAAATAAGAATACAAGCCCTTGATCCTGATTAGTATTAGGAAAATCTATTGTGAAGTCTGATTGGTATTCCAAGAAAACTGTCAATTGATCCTCAGTGAGACACCTCTTGAGGTTGTCTTCAATTTTGTGGACAGAACCACTACAAATGAATTGACAACCCCGCTGAATGTAGTAAAATATGGGAACCGGTTGTAATTTGTGAAATACCAGCCACGGCACCATCCAGTTACATTTCCTCTCGTCAACTGCCAAATCCAAGGCAACAGTGTATGCTAACTTTTCAACTGCTGTTGGATTGCTGTTGCCATTATTAGCAGGGCTATGGTGACAGTGCAACGGTTTAGATGGAGAGACAAATAAGAATGATTGAACCTTGGTCAAGCATGCCTCATAGGGGCCAAAATAATCGCCGCATTATTGTGACTTCGTGTCCTGTTATCCAGTCGAATTTTTCTTGCTTAATACAGATTCGTTGCTGAAAAAAAAGGTTTCATTTGCAATTTTTTTTTGGTCTTGTGTGTCCAGGAACTACCTTCCTCGAAACCAGTGTCCAACACCCCCTTACCACTGTCAGGTCATGCCCCCTCAGATGGACTCCTTAGATTTCTTTCAGAGGTTGTCGACGGAGTCGCTCTTCTTCATCTTCTACTACCAAGAGGTAGGCAAAGGTCCCAGGCAGTTGGCCTTAAGAGGCACCTTGACCATCTTGTCTCAGGGATGATAGGTGTCTTCAGACGTAGACATTCAGTTTTGAGAGTTGTGTCCTCTTTGGGAGAGGATTTTTCCCCCAATGACCCGAGCTTGGGTTTCAAGAATTATCCTCAATCCTCTGAGAATTCTTTACAATGTAGGAGCTTATTTACCAAGGGGTGTTAAATCCTATGTATGGTAAAAGTGGCTTTGCTATGTTAACTCTGCGAAGTCCTCCAAAATTGTCGGATGAATTTGGAAGGATCTTGGAAGCTAAGCGTTAAATCAATTAGATGCAGCTGTAAGGTCAAACAACTGAAATCTGTATGGACATTTATCGTGAGACAGCCATCTTGGTTTTTACCATTCAAAGCAGTGTAACCAAAATGAGGTTGGAAGGAAAAACAGTCTGTTCTCTTTTATCAATGAATGAAGATGTATTACTATTGCCAGTGGGTCTACAGGGAACTAAACAATCATGGCAGCATCATGAGCAAGGTCTATTACAGGGTAACAAATGTGTAAAAGTACAAAGCCCGTTGAATCCGTGGGAATCCACTGGTGCATTTTATCACCAGAACAGACCTTTTCTCTCTGTCAGGTCTTTTTGGAGCCAGCACATCTGCCTTCAAAGAGATCACTTCCACGGTGTACCCACAAAAATACCTCTCTAGAAGGTCTTCTATTCACTGTTTTGATCTGATGAGGTGGTTATCAATTGTCATACTTTGTGTTTTGCCCTTCCCTTGGTTTTTGTGCAGGGCACTAAAGCCCAGTACCTTGCTGCAAAAGCGTTGAAGAGGCAATCGTGGAGATTCCACACCAAGTACATGATGTGGTTCCAAAGGCATGAAGAACCCAAGACCATCACAGACGAGTACGAACTGGTGAGCACCTCACACACCAAACCTTGGCCTGTTTTCAGGCTTTGGCTTCATCCGTGGCTGAAGAATGACTTTGGAGCCTCTGGTGTCTAATAAATAAATGCAATAAGCCTTTTGCGAGTTAACGTTGACCCAAATCTGGTACACTGAGTTCTTTAAATTCACACGAACATAAAAACTTCAATTCTCCTTGCTTGCTAAAACCACTGTTGCTATACCTCGTGATTCGGGGCAAACTTTTGCTTAAGAGATGCCTTGCAACGATACACTGTTCTCAACGGATAAGAAAGGCACAAAGGAACCAGTCCATTCCAGAGATGGTGGTCGCTATGCGAAAGCTTACCCCGAATCACAAGGCATAGCAACAGTGTCTTTAGTCTGGGGAATTCAAATCATAATGTTTATGTGCAATCAGATAACTCAGTACACCAGATTTTATTCAAATTTAACTCGCAAATGGCTTATTAATGTTGGCTTTCGTTTCAAAGATTCCATATTCCTGAAGCGGAGCCCTGCAAACTTCCGAGCAGTTCATTTGTCTAATGCTTGTCCTTTTGACACCAATTTCAACGGATGGAAGGTTCATAGATAGCTTTTTTTTGTGAAGAAAACTTGGGGGAAAAGATTTTGGTGTATTTCTTTCCTAAAACTTTTTCAAGGTGCCGTAGTGTTAAAGTTTCATTTATTGTGAACTTCAGTTTGACCACCTGCAATTGGCGACACATTTTGTTTTTGTAGGGCTATCCACAGAAAGAATTTGTTCTAAGAAAGGAGTAGATCTCTCCCACAGTGATGCGCATTGGAGTCATCATTCCAAATTGGCAGACCAGACTGAAATTGGGTCCTTCATGCAAACCTGCCAGGTTGTGGGATGAACCGTTGGTTGTCTCTTGCATGTCCAGATTTTGTTAACACTTGAGAATGCAAACAAAACTTCACATAGCCATCACAAGGCCACTTTGTTGCTCTGCATACTGTTATTGTCAGCAGCATTTATGGCATTATTCCCTGGCTGTTGACCTCAAGCCTTGTTCACCTGATAGTGAAACTATCAGCCTGTTTATGAGGCCATTGGCTGTTCACCTCTCTCTTTATCACTGCAAATAATCAAAATGGCCCCCGTCTACTGTTGGTCACGTCCTGACAACCTCAAAATCTCGAAGTTGATCATGAGTGGACTACCCCAACCCCAACTCTGTTCTCCAACTTTTTGTTTGGAAAGTAAGTAAATCATCAGGTGGTTGAAAAGTAAGTCGGTGTTCCATCCTCAACTGCTTGATATCCATGCTTGATCTGCAATAAATCTTTGTCCATGTATTTATCAAGATTTCCTCATCTCTCAGTACGTTCATCCACACCTTTTTTAAGGCGTTTGTTACCCGTTATTGTTGTTATAGTTGTTTGTTATCGCATAATTTTGAATCAGTTTGTAAGGCAGCGATGAAGCAACATCAATTCACAAAACAGATTTTTATCTTATTGTATTCATCCCAATTGATGGCTTTATCGTGCTGTTTTTCGTGCTTGCCAACCTGAAGTTTTGTGGACTCGCTAGGCAAAACTATTGTCAGGTTGACCTGGTGTGAACTTTGACTCATTCAATCACCTGTATTTTGTTACAGTCAAAGTCTATTTATCCCGGCCCTATCTTAGCACTGAGAAATGAGGATCATTGAAAAAATACCAAGTATCTAACCCATTTTGATAAGCAGGTGATTATTTTGGCCTGTGTTTGTTTGTTTATTCTTGCATTCAATAGGGTACCCTGAACAGTACAGGACAACAGGGTCCCAGATTCATCAAGGGTCCCAAATTGACAATTATGTACAGAGTATGAACAAACGAGAAACAACTAGGGTCCCCAATTGCAGGAAAATACGCACTAGAGTGTGTTGGGGGGGTCAGTGGTCTGCCATCAGAGATTTTTGTTTGTCATGCTGTGGATTTCTGAGTTTTTTTTTTTAAAAATTGATTGGTTAAGGAATGTTAAAAAATTATTGTATAATTGGATTGTATCTCTGTCTTACCAACGTGGAACTGACTTTAGTGTTAGTAGGCAGATGCTGCATGTGTAGTTCTCCAGTTCTCTTGGAAATGTTCAGAAGTACATGCAGTTGCACATATCCAGAGACGACCTGTCTAGCGTGCATTCCCTAAAGAGATCATTGGGGGGGTTCAATTCCAGGGGGTAACTTTGCAGTAGGTATCGCTCAGCCAATTTCTGACACAAATGAGAGGGGAGCCAGTCCCCGCATTCATAAACTTTGCACAGCGCTTTGGCCGGTATCCGTGATGGTAGCCTCTGGCTGGCAGATGCAGAGAGTCTCACTGCTGTCAGTGCTATCTGCGACCAGTGCTCAAGGGTCGACGTGTTCAAGTTTGCACTTTTTCTACGTGACAGATTTCTTGGTGTGACCTCACTCTTTTCTTTCTGTGCTCTTTCTCCTAGGGAACGTACATCTACTTTGATTATGAGAAGTGGAGCCAGCGGAAGAAGGAAGGATTCACATTTGAGTATCGATACCTGGAAGACAGGGATTTATAGCAGGGAACGAGCCCACGTGCACTCCAGGACAAACGCCCTCATACAGAAGTGGCCAGTTGGCCATCACTTGACTATGTACAGTAAGCGATCAGATCTCTGAATGTAGGTACATTTTATCTTGGCATAATTTTACAAAAAAAAATACCAGTTCTTTTTTTTTCTAAGAAAAAAGTAAATAACAAAAAAGTTTTAAGCAGGAGGTGTTTTTTGCACAATACCATTGTAAAAAAAAACGAGAAGAAATGCTGAGGTCAATCATGATGATCACACTTGTTCGTGAGTAAAGTGGATTTCAAGAAAAAAGTTGATTTTAAATTATATTTGAACCATAGTTTTTTGGTAATGTTCTACATTGTTGCCTTTTGTTTTTTGGCCAGGAGAAAAAAATTAAGTGAGACCCCGAGAAATAAGCGAATTGTCTGTTTTCACTGTCATCAGAGGTTGTAACTCAGATTGAAAATAACACCCTCTCTTGGTTCTAACCTTGATGCAATTTCACAGCGGTCGGTTTCTGGTTTCATTTCATCTTGGCAGAGTTGCCCAATGCAGTTTTGAACATCGGGAATTCATTTATTGTAAAGCAGGGTTGGGCCACATGATTCCAAGTTCCTAATCATCAGGAATTCAGAGAAAGGAAGCTGACAGATATATTTGTGCTGGGTAGAGATTGTTGTTCAGAGACGATGTGACATAAAAAAACCCGAAACAAGAAAGGTGTTTTTTTTAAATTGTGCATCTCAACCAAATTGTGGCTGCTAACCTCTGTGAGCTTCAGCCTTTTTTCTACAGGGAGCCTTCTTTCAACAGAACTTTTCCCCACTTTTCGGCTGTGAATCTGTATGCCACGTTAAGACAAAACTGTGTGCAAGTCTGCCATCCGAAAAGGGCCCCAACTAATGAAAAAGAACTAGTTATTCAGTGCTGCAATCATTCAATTCTGGATCAGTATTCTGCCGTTATGCCTTTTTGGGGTTACGTTTTTAGATTGGAGTTCCCATGTGATATATCTTGTACTGTAATATTTCTGTGGTTTGTAAATTATTGTCAATAATATTTTGCCCAACGCGTATTTGTCAAACTGTGTATAGTCTTTATAATTGTTCACTTTTTTTGGTTGAATACTTTTTATGACGAATGTAATGCTTTCTACATCAAGTCAGGGGACAGCTGTGCTTTTGTTGATGTTTAATTTCTGTCTCTGAAAGAGAGGTCTGAAATTCGTCTGGGAATGCCATTATTGAAATATGCAGCCTACATGTAATTTGATTTTTGTCTGTTGCAGGAGCTTCATTTCTTTTTTTCTTTTTTTTCCTTTTTTTGCTCTCACTGTGAGAAGGCAATGGTCCAAATGGCAAAAGTTGTTCCTGCGTGGCTTCCATAACTTCCAAAGAGTTTGATATTACATTCCATAGGTCGGATGTATCCAGATGGGAATGGTAAATTTATCACGGCTCAGGTCTGTTGAACTACACCAGTAAAGCTCCGTCTCACACCATGTTGATATTTAATGTGTTTCTGGAACTGAGATGCAGTTTCATTTCCTTGGGTTCTGCTTTGTTTCCAGTTTGTGGGGGGGGGGAGTTACGTGTACAGAACAGACCAAGTGACCACTCCGGTGGCCAGAGGCCCACATGATCTGTAAATCAGGGATTGAACCATTCCACGAAATCAAGCGTCTAAGGGGCGCCCTCAATTGCCACTGCACAGAGCTGATACTAATCAGTCTCCATGGAGACCTACATTATAATTGGTGCTATTTATTCATACAAGTGTACATGTATTTGGTATCAGAAAAGCACGGGTTACCTTTTACGATGTCTGTTTCTTGACCCACCCTGTCAGATCTAGTTCGCACAGATCCTTGAAGTATGACTTGAGCACTGAAAGTATAAATGTTACCCAGTCTCTCGATTTGCAGGGGGGGCCTAAAATGAGCTCAAGGTTGCCGAGGACCCATTATTTGGACATAAAAGGGGGAGGGAGGGGGGAATCCAACTCCAAACATACAGATGAAGACCCAATGATAAGATCAGGTCAAGTGCTTAAATACTGCCTTGCAGACCAAAGGTCCTAATGATGATGAGACCTTGGGTGCACGCTGTCTTTGTTAGTACTTTTAAGGTACACTGTCTTTTTTGTACCTCCCCTTGGCAGTGGGGTGAGATAGCCCTGAAACAAAAGGACCTGTACTAATTATTGTGCTGAGTGTTATGTATCTTTTTGCTTGTCTTATGGCATGAACTGCATAAGCTCATATTCTGTGACCCCAAAAACTATGACTTTAATAACGATGGAGTCTATCTAAACTACTTAATGTACATCGTTTGAACATCCAGCCAAAACTGTCTGCAGTAATTAGTAGGATTTTTTTTTTATGTGAAAGTTTTCCCAAAGTAATTATCATCCGATTTTGTTTTGTCTCATTTGACTTCAACTGTTTGAAGCTCTACTTTAACTTTCAGTCCTGAAGGGATCATCATTCCTTTTTTTAAAGGTTGGCAGCTAGATAGTCACTAAGGTTAAGAGTACCCACAGATTGGTTTGTCTTCGCCGGTATTTGTTTGTTGCGTGCCGGTGTCTTTGAATGATTGCAGCACTCCGAACTACATGTAATACGATTTACAGTGAGCGTCCTCCAAAAGGGTCATTATCCCAAAGATATGCTGGGACCAATTCTCACATTGTATTGTCAGGATATGTGAACAAAGTTTGTCCAAGGTTACATCGTCTTGTTTGCACGTTCTGTCCTAGCAGATAATTGATAAGTTTTGCCTGAGTTTGACATATTCTCCTTCGTTTTGGTCGTTTGGTGCGGACACGCACTGGAAAGTAATGTGGATTTCTTACTAGGATCAGTTCAACCTCAGAAATTGCCCACCATGAATCCAGTGCAAGATTGTTCGTCAACTTAAATGTTTAAAACCGCAGAGTTTGAGATGTGCAGAATTTCTGACGGGCACGTTACAGCACACAAAATCTTATTCACACTGTGCGAACATTACAGTGTGAAATAGAAAGAAATTAGGCCACAAAAATGTTGCAATTCTCGTTACTGATTCCAGTGTCTTAAAGGACAAGAAACAGTCTCTTTTCCTAAAGATTTATCTGTTGACGATGATGTACAGCATGTCTGCTAAATTTTAAAGAAACTTGCCACCTGTTAAAAAATTCTGCGCGGTTAGCTCACTGTCTACCGATTGAACTCTGAACACATTAGTCACTCGAAACTCATCAGATGCCACCAGAGGTCCGGAAAGACAATTGACCCAATTAATCTGTGATGGAAAAATTAGTCTGCATGCAGATTCAGACAACAGACTTTTCCAAATTGCCGTAACAAAAAAGGTGTGAAGCCGGGATCTTAAGGGAGAAGATGCCAATTTTGTTTGATTTTGAGAAGTGCCTGGAATCCAGACAACTCGCTGGCTTTGCTTTATTAAGCACGAGGTTAAACTGTGTGATTTCTTTATAGAGGCTGCTTGAAATGTAACACGGAAAAAGTACTTGTACCTCGTGTCATCTGTTGCCGTGATGCTCTATCTCTGCTCCTCTGAGGAAGGAGTCAGAAAATGGTTGCAAATTCAGTTGCTTTGTCTCAGTTTTTATATAAAAGTTGTCTGAGTTAAACCTTCAAACTTGTAACCATTAGCTATGCCCTTTCAGCCTTCAACTGTTGTCGGGCCGAAATAAGATAGTTCCAGGCAGACAACTACGCATCATTATTCCAAATTTGTAATGTTTAATATCTGTGCTGTTCGGTTATCTCTGTGCAAACCTTGCTATCTCGACTGGATTTAAGCATTGTTCGAATTTTGCAACAAGGTTTTGCAGGCATTCATGCAGACGGCCATTGTCTGCGTGTGATTGCCTTAAAGATATCTATTGTTAAATGCAACAGAGTTGGAGCATCAAATCAAAGGTTGAGGTTGGTTGGAGGTGCTGTCGTCGTGATTGGTTTAAGAAAATTTCAACTGGTCGTCATTTCATTGATACTAGCAGATACTGATCCTGCTAGAAGATTTACTCATAAACAAGGAGTGAGCGGTTACAGTTTAGAACCTGTGTATCGATCACTTTTTTCCTGTCTTCTTCCATGTTTCCCCGGGCCATATTCCCGATTAAAACACCCAAGTTCAACAAACGTTTGCTTGACCGGCGCTTCGTATTGAACGCCAGCACACGACGGGTGAAACTAGTCTCAAGTCTTAGCCGTTAGCAGCTTATCAACTTAAAATGGATTCAGTTTGGCTCTGGCTAGAGCTCGGGTCTGGCACCCAGACGGTGCTTTATCTCATAGAATGAGGCATTGCATCGGGGCAGCTATCTACCTGGAGTCAAAGGCTGAGCTGCTTCATTCAGAAAGGTCTTAGGTTAAATACAAAGAATCTGAGTGCATTCAGTGGTGCAAAAGGGTTTTTAAAATGCATCTCTGACTGCCAATTTTGTTTTCTTTTGGTTTATACTGGTATCTTGTGCAAATGGAGGACTGTTGGTTCCCCAGTGGATAATAAAAACAGTCACTGATATTCGCAAAAGTCCCCCCTAGTCTTGTGTTGTGTTTGTTCTGTGTTGGTGCGATAATCGGTGCTAGTCCGTTTCCTTTGTTACTTGAGGATACGTATGCTGTTGAATACATTTTATTAAACACCATAGCTACCCGTTGTTGAATTGCAATACTTGAGGACTTACTGTAGGTGTAACACTTGAATTACAGACAGTACTATCAATGCTGATTAACAAGTTTTTCTCAAAGGAAAGGCCAGTTTAGGCCAAGGTAGTTTGCTCGCTGTGTGTGAGTGAATTCAACTTGAACGTTCAAATGAATTAACTTTAATGTCGCCGGTCATCACCGCTCGATTTTCGAGTCTAGTTGAGAATCAAATGGAAGTTATAGAACTGAAGAACAGAGCTTTAAATTCATCGAGTGAGTTTCAATCGTGGTCCTCATTATTGGAGAAAAAAGGTTCATGCGATGCATCTTTTCTTAGAGCCACCTGTTGAGCAACTATCTCTTCATAACAGAAAACTACTGGGCGCCTTTTTTGGTAAATTGTATTGAAATGTGTACGTGAAACATTGAGGGCGCCGTTGCTATGATGTCACAGGAGCTGTATATGGGGCAAGTTCGGGCGGCGACTTTGTTTTGTTTATTAATAACTATAGTTCGACTAACACCGCCCGAACGACGGGCGGTGTGGGCTATCTAGTCGCCCATTTAGAATCAGGCTCAGGGGTACGGGTCGCACCGCTGGTTATCAATAGCCGATTTCATTTATCATTACCGAGGGAACCATTCACCTGAAAATAATTGTACGAGATTTCAAAGGCCATACGCTGCGAGAATCGAAGCCAATGATGAAATGTGATTAATGATGATATTTTAAAAACCTGACCGACTAAGGTCGATGGTTCGAGTGTACCTGAATTGCACATGCGCATTGTTGAAAAGCGATCGACTAGTAGTCGAACTATAGTTCACGCCTGACGGAACTTGCCCATAGAGGGAGTTGAGACATGAGAGTCGAGATGTGGATTATGTGTCAGTGCACATGCACAACTACCAAAGAATTAGCTTCATGCTGCACCGTACACATAGTGAACAACCAGTTTGCTTCCACAGTTAGAAGTTGCCGCTGCTCTGGATGTCACCGGAGTTGGATATCACTGTTCAGACTACTTCCTGTACTAATTGAGAAGTTTCTCATTGAAAATAGTTGTGAGAAAGGGTTGTCAACTGGTTTTGTAGGTAGAAAACAACTAGTCATCAAAGAACAATGACAACAAAATGTCAAAAGTTTTTTGTCACTTAGCTGCATTGTTGAGGGGTTTTGCCCAGAATAACATCACTTTTTTGCTTATAAATATGAAAATTTGCATTAGTATAGAAATAAAAGCACGAAAATGCTCTTTCAAGCGACAAAGGGAAACTTGGAAATAAAACTGAATCGAGCACAGTGCGTCTTCACGGACTTCATTGAAAATATGCAAACAAGACTGCTGTGAAACGCAGCCTTGTCGACTGGCAGCTTAGCTTATCCCGGTCGTTTTATTTGTCAAAGCCAATTTTACGTGCTACACAGATTACGTGGCTACGTACGCGTCACTACGAAATCTGAAATCTTAATAGACAAGGAACATAATTATTATGAGCCCCGAAGTGGACCAAGAGAGGTCACAATTTTCCCAGCAAAGGAGGCTCCTTGGGTCGGAACTGCACTTCGCTGGTTCACATTATTTAACGACAATGAAATGCACGTATTACACTCCCGACCAACATGGCTCTTTTCAACCAGAGAGGGGGTACTTCTGCTCAAGGTGGATAGGGCTATAACCAACTTTGAGGGATATCCCTATTAACCCAAGCCTTTAAGGTGTTTTCAGTAAATGCTTAACGATCATTTTGACACCGATTTTATACCTTAATCCACCCCTGGCTGTGGGATGGTCCCCAAAAGCCTGGCAATAGCGACACAAGCAACTCTTGGTTGAGCACATGCGCACATCACAAATGTTTATGAACACTGCTCAAAACCTTGCATTCAGTGTGGTAGAATAAAGACGCACTTCAAAATCCACCTGTGTCCACCACAAATCTTTTAAAATCTCGTTAATCTCGTTATTTGGAGGTTGCAGACCGACTGTTTCCCTGAGTGGGATCAAACGCTGGCATAGATGCCTCAGGGAATCGTTGGTTGCCTATAAATGCCTCGGATTGTCCAAAGGTCACATGAGCAACCATGCAAATCGTACGCGCACCAAAATTTCACAACGGTAATTCTGAGCACGCCAAACAGAAGACACAGCTGTTACGGGCATAATTTATTGAAAACTGACGCAATAATAAAAGCTACCAATGCGGTATAAGCATATTGACTTTGGTTACAAAATGGGTCAAATTTTTATAAGAAAACAAAATTCAAAAGTCAACTGTACAGAAGGCAAACTCATTATCTCTTGATGGGCGGCACTGTATCTTTCCATTCGGGGCAAAGTACTAAGTGTTTGTTTCTTTACCGTGGACTGGTACTTTAGTTTGTGTTGCACTTCAACTTGTATGTTTAAACAAAGCACTTCTGTAAATATGGCCTTCGGCAGAAGAGCAATTTCAAAGTTCCCAGGCTGCACTTTTGGTCGTGAAAGCTTTCCTGTCCCGTGGTATAGTAAATGGTCGTAGTATAAATAAGGCAAGGGACGTCTCCCATGGCATCATGGTTTTATACCTGTCATAATGTATTTTGATCATTTGAGACTTAAAGCGTAGAGCTTTCTCGAAACAAGACGCATGCATCTTCTGATAAGAAAACACTATTGCAGGTGTTCAATCCGATACAAATACAGATCCAACCCGTTCATTTTGGAAACGTGCGCTTCAATTTAGGTTTCGGAATATGAAATGTATTTTCACTTCTTGGGTACTTTCCCCCGTATTCAGATGCCGCAGATGCCTTCTCCGTTATTTATCATAGGAAAATTGGATTCAGTTTAAAGGATACCATTATTTGATATTTTATAGCACAGTTATAAATATTTTTTCCAAGACAGTATAAGTTGAACACGTAAAAGTCACTAACCAAAAAGCCAGTGTGCCCCATCAGCAGTGGCGTAGCCGGGGGCGGGGGCACGCGCCCCCTCCCCCAATTTTCTGGTGCCCCAGCAGGTGCCCCCCCCCCAAAAAAAGATGAATGGATACTGAACAAGGCTAACAAAAACCTCCCCCCCCCCCAAAACAAAAAAACCACACCACTGAAAGCTGGTGCCCCCATAAGATGCAGGTGCTCCTGCCCGCCGATAAAATCCTAGCTACGCCACTGCCGGTTAGTGGAAAGAATTACGTGCTGCTACATTGCTAAGTTGAAAAAATTAGACCTCACTAACTACAAAGCCAACGTGACTCACTGTGGCTAAGTGTAAGTGTGATGAAACAAACAAATGCTCTAATTTGGCATTGTTAATTTCAAAGATAAAATTCCAATTAAGAAAATGACATTGCTAAGTTGAAGAAAAAGTACTTGCCACTAAAACTAAACAATTAACGTGATCCAAGACAGGAGGGTATCGAACCGAACTAAGGAATACAGTATGGTGAATGTGTTTAGTTGAAGAAAGGTCACTTACAATAAAAACAGTTCAGTGTGAAAGAATTAAATTAATACGAGGAATGCTGCTATAGATGACAACCGTTTGAGAAACAAGACCTTGTGTGTCGTTTCAGGGAAATAGGTTAAAATAAAACTGTGGAAACAGTGCAAGTTGACATGTCAAGTATACATCAACCCTTAGCTACAATCTTGCTCTTGGTTTATAAACTTAGGAGGCCATGATGTATGGACAGCCAGCTATGTACAGATTAAGAAACGTAAATGAATCCAATAAATATCTTGTTAAAAAGACAAAAAGATTATTAATGCAAAAGCGTGATTATTCATTTTACAAGCAGTTCGAACTAAACTTCTTGCCATATGTTTATGAGATATGGCCACTTTTACAGTCTTTGGCTACAATATCATACACGTAATAAATGCTCTAACATAAACAGTGTTTGCAAGACTAAGATATCTTAGGTGTTAATAGAAAAGTTTAATATTTCAATAAACTATACTTATTACGAAATAAAAACATTAATCTGCGAAACCAATTTACTAGCCGCCATTGTTTTGAAATTAAAATTATTGATACATATATATTCATGTACATAGAAATGTGGAATGAACAGGATTAGAAAATGTGAAATTTATTTCGGAGTCTTTTTTTTAAGTGTTGCATTATAGTTGTGCAATTCCTGTCGCAATTGCTCCTTTCTATGTTTCACACAGCTGCTGCAATCAAACATCACATTTATACCTCCTCCTTTAACAAGATAAACCAAGAAAACCGCCTCCAACAAGCCAACACCCGGCCACTTATTTGGGGCAAGCCACGCTACGTTAAAGTCCAGGCCAAAATTAGAAAATTTAGCAGTGATTAGATCTTTCAAAAATTTCCTTGTTTGCTTTGACACTCTTATCACAGTGCTATATCTCAGGTCCTAAAAAAATATGGTCGTCAGAAATATAATTCCTTATGATTGGGATTATCAGATGTCTATATAATTGTTTGTTGAACTTTTCGGCCTGAATTTGTGTTTTCAACTAGACTATTAATGGTGTTCCGCGGGGAGAAATATAGGTTTTCCCATCCAATTTCGGAAAATGTATATATGAACTAGGCCTAGTAATAGCAGTATTCGTTTTCGAGCGAAATAGAACAAACATTAAAATCCCCGTTTCTATTTAACAAATAACAATTCTATTTCAAGGAGGGTGCATTCAGTCGTATAGAGTCAGCGTTCAAGGTCCTGATATTGCACTGGTTTAGTATATTGACATTCAGTTTTGCCCAAAATTGAACGCACCTCCACGCACCTCTGCAGTCCCGCACTCATCTTAACTGGAACTCACTCTATTTCCGAAAATGTGCGGACGATTTGTTATTTAACGTATGTCTGGTCAAAAAATTAAAATTTCTTTATGCGCCAACAGAAGTTACATTCTTAGAAGTGTTTAGTTAATTGGTTAAATGTTTGAATATTCGTGATTGAAATAAATCATTCATACTGTCATTGGAAACTATAGGTCAATCCGAAATCCGGAATAGGTCAATCCGAAATCCGGAATAGGTCAATGCGAAATCCGGAATAGGTCAATGCGAAATCCCATGCACATTCATTTATTTAGAGGATGCAAAACGAAGTCGAAGGCTTGTTACTGCGAAACTAAAACCATGTCTTAAGTCGTTTCCAAAATCTACGCTAAATTGAAATTTTGTTTTGATATTTTTAATTCCACAAATGAGACGAGCATTCTCCGAAATTGGCCGGGAAAACCTATATTAAAGAGCATGTCTCAAATTGAAAAAATGGGGGGGGGGGAGTCTGGACAATTGCAAACAGGCTAATGCCTGCATTTTGCCTATTTGCTCAGTTCTAAAAAGCATCTTTCAGTTGCATGCAATTTCATCATAAATTGAATGTCTTTTCCTGTTCAGGTTACTCCTTCACAAAGACCTGCCCGATGCGCTTGCATGCGGTGGTTTGAATGGCTTAGACTTGGTTGTACATGAAACGTCGTGGATCTCAATTCCATTCTGATCATCTCATACCGTTGATTCCTGCACAGAAGAGAACACTGGATGTAAATAGGGGTTCCCCGATGTCACTGACTCGAAGAAGGTTAGATATTTAGTGCAAACACTTGCAGTAAGCATATATTTGGATATTCCAATGCTAATTTAATAACTACATATCCTGTCGTTGGGTAGGCAGTTTTGTAGATGTTGAAACTGCGTTTGCAAGAATTCCTAAAGCACAGTTGGCATAATGTAATAACATTTCTTAATCTGTCCAAAAAGCCTATTGCTAAACAAGCTTCCTCAGAGTTCAAGACGGCCTGGATGAATCCAAATTCCTGCAAGTTTGAAAAAGGTCCCCAGACATTATAGAGACAGTGTATGTTGAACAAATACACAAGATGATTTCATATGTGCCGCGGGCGGAGATTTCTTGTCACATATTGGGGGGGGGGGTTTCTGACAGCTCAGCACAGCATTCATCCCAGGTAAGATCGTGACGCTGGCAAGTGCGAATTAGTCGGTGGTGCAGGCTACGGGTGTGCATACAGTCAGTGACTTGAAAGTGTGTACGCGTGGATAAATCCACCATCTCAAAAAGTGGGGGAGGGGGGTATATCCCCCCATCCCCCGGGATCTCCGCCCATGTTATCTGTTACATGTATCTGTGAGAAAACATACCGGTGCAGTCCTAAAAAGCTCTGCGTCTGGTACCCAAACGTCTCCGGTTGGTCCAATGATTGGTGGCGCCCATAACTGCATGGCCTGGACGTTGGGAAGTCCCGCAGGAAACGTGACGAAGAGTCCCGGTGCGGCTTTAGCCTGGTCGGCCGAGGGCCCATCCAGCAGCGGTCGGTACCCCCAGAATCGGTAGGCGCCCATGGTCATGCCCGCCGACGGGGGCCTGGCTCTGTTCATGCGAGTCAGGTGGGCGTGGACCGATCCGTTGGATACGGTGTCTAGTTGTTTGTCGTCTGAGGAAGAAGTAGGAAATCAGGGTTACATGACAAGGAAAACAGATAAATATATACAGGATTTTGTTAGTTGGGATGTAGTCATCTCCCATATCAAGAACCATTCAAATTTCAAGAGAGACAGTATGAAAACTAATTAAATACATTTCAGAAATTCCTGCACACCTGTTCCCGCATAACGGAGAGTTTTTCCGTTTTTGATTTGAGTAGTGTGTAAAGCATTCTGAGATAATTCTCTGAGAAGCGTGGCACAGATCATTTAACCTTTCTTTCTTGTAAGAGTACCTCCACTCATACACCAACGACTTCTTGTACCAACGACACAAAACAGACGTGACGAAGAGATCATAATAGCCCTGTTACTAACATTTCCTTCTTTGTCGGCGAGTATATTACAAAACTGTACCACGTGCAGGAGCCTTTGAAGAAAACTGTTCAAGCGTTTTGGGCAAAACGTTAGTTTAACTGAAAGTTCGAGGTTGGGCTCGCCTTCTGCCGACTGTACATGCACTAACCGTCATCATCCTTGTTTAGGGGCACCATCTCGGCCGCGTCCATGGAAGCCCGCTTCCCCTCCGAGTCGTCGACCTCCTCCGCTTCATTCTCGAGCTTCTTCCCCCCAACACCGCATCTCTTTTTCAGGATTTTTTTGTACATCATATACGCGCCAATTACTGAGAAAATCTGGATGAAAGAAAGAATATTTCCAGGTAATGGTAACCTGGTTGATGGTATTCTCTTCGCTGCGTCACACTATTGAGAAACTACGAAACGTAATTGGGACTGTTTCTGATTTCTTCTAAGTTGAGAGGTTTTACATCAGTTATCCCTTTCTTCCCCTTTGCCTTTGAAAAAGTCCTACAAGGATGGAATCGTCAGGTCCTCTACCTTTTACAGTTGGCATATCTCGTTTCCCCCCATGTTCACTTTCCAGCAGGTGATTATTAGTTTTTTTTATTGAATATGTGGACGACAGTGAGTGCAGTAATAAGACCAGCAGCGTTCGTCAGTGGTTGAAGGATATAAAGGGTTTACAATGCCATCTTGAAGGTCAGTGCTTTTGTTCCACAGCGTATGCACAAAGGAGGTTTCCCTGTGGAATAAAAGAATTGCTCTACAAGATGGCTACCACACAAAGCCTCTAAAGTAAGACACAATACGTAGAACAGGCGCTTCCAGTGACTGACAGTATTATTTTTGTAGTTTGATAGACAGTGGAATTGGTTGCGGTTGCGGTTGTAGTCGTTTGTTGCTCACCAAGCACGATTGTCCCAGCAGGGTCCACAGGATGGCGCACGTTATGATATCTGCGTCCGGGGAGGGGTAGACCAGTCGCACGATGCCTGCCCCGACGCCCACGTTCTGGATGGCCGTCTCGATGGCTATGGTCTTCACCTGGGTGAAGTCGCGCCGGCACAGGAAGGCCGCAAAGCCGCCCAGGAAGAAAGCGATGAATGGGATGGAGAAGGAGCAGACGATCATGCCCGGCACGATGTAGGTGAAGACAAAGCGGATGGTGTAGACCCCGCCGGCCAGGGCAAAGATAATGACGACCAAGGAGACAGGCTTGAGAAGTTTGATTAGAAACAGCGCCCACTTCTCTTTGAAGACGCGGAGCAGGCAGCCGGCCAGCAGCGGGCCTATCATAGTAACCAGACCGATGATGATCTTGGTAAAGGGAATGGGAAAGGAATCCTCATCCTGGAAGCGGCGTGAGTAGATGAAGAGATTCAGCGGCATCATACCTGCAGTACAGGGTGGAGAAGGCCAAACAGAATAATGTGACTCAACACAACGAAATGAGTCCAATGTAGCCACTTTAGGGTTGGGGACGGTATTAATAGGCACTTTTTTCATTCACACATATCTGTTTTCATTGCCAACCTGTGTATGTACATGTAAACATCACAATCAACCCACCCACTGGAAAATGACTCGTTTTGTGGGATTTGGCCGCGATATGGGTGTGTGGAGATGGGTTTTAAAGAGGCAAAATGATTGGTCGTCACGGGCACTCGCTGTAGTTCGGAACTTGAAAATCACAGTCTTCCGTTGATAAACCTGTCCCTCAGAATGATCTCAGCAGGTGAGAAGTGGGAACCATTGTGGACCAACCCTTGTCCCGAAAAACTGTTAAATTTTTGCACAGGACCACAACAACTGTATTTCGTTTCTCTAAATTTACAGCAATCTTTCACTTTATTCACCAACCTGGGAACTTGGACTTTCCGTCCACGACAGGTGGTCGCCATACACACTCTTTTCTCCCCAGTTTGATTGGAACGCTGTTCAGAAATCTAGGTCAAGGTGGCATGCTCGCGGGAGCTATTTTGTCGCCTGCAACCGGGACTTTTAAACGGCCAAGGAGGTCTCGGCGAACCCCCGCTAAGCCATCATGGGAGACTGATGATAGGATCAAGGGGGACAATTTTGATTCCCATCATTATCAACTGTTATTAAAAAGGGTATTTTATGATTCTATATACAGGTCAGGACCTTTACAGGTCTCCACTCGTCGTGACAATATCCATCAGCTATTGAAAATCTATCGCCCCAGTTTCCCGACGCAGTGCCTGACAGTTGATGGGGAGAAAAGTTTTTTGATTGGGAAAAATATTAACGAATTGTAATTTGGATTAAAATTCGAAATTCTTGTTCAACTGGCTTACCTAACTGTGATTTTGTGTCTGCAATTTGTCCAAATGCTCCTTTTACTCTATTATGTTGTCACCAATATCTGCAGTCATTTTTACGATTGAAATTTTAAATGGTCAGCTCACGGAAGTTGAAGGATAAATTGTTTGATAAAGTGTTCAGGCAGGGACGTGTGGGCATGTATACTTCGCTGGTATTCACTAGCAATCAAGCGATATCATCATAGAAAATACAATCCCAGTCGATATTGTCAGAGGCATGCTTTGTACGCACTTGAAGTTGAAGGGCATCACGTTCTTCAGGGCATTATTTCCCCAGAGATAGTTTAAAATATTCATGGTGACCTCCGCGAAGGACCTGGGGTGGGTCCCTCGACATCGACCCGTGTTTATTGCGAATTCTCTAGTGTGGTGTTTAAACTTCAGCTTAGAAAGCCATATTGGGTGTCCGGTGACTGATTAAGGGGAAACGGGGGCATTGTGCGTTTAAATGCTGACGGAAATGGTAGTCTGTAATACTTAGCGTTGATGGATAATTCTGCAATATTATTGAGATGTAACAGACCATAATTCAACCAACCTCGAAGCGATCAGGGATCGGACAGGAGCAATACTGAAAAAGCGCTACATCGTTATTTGCATCACTTTACTTGTTGCAACGGTAGATATTCTTTTATTGGTTCGTCATTAGCCCCATCACTGATACTTTTGACAGACAAGTTTTGGTATAATTCTGTTTAAGTATACACGACCTTCGGTAATAAACCACTACATGACTTGTGATAGGTTTAAAGAGCGAGTGAACATTTTGTGTCGATCTCGGGAGGCAACAGCCTTTGAGGTTTGGAATAAAAAGAATATTGAATAAACAGGAAGAAATAAAACCTGTTGAGAAAAGGTTGTACCGGGAGTTTTCTATTCAGAAATTCGAAGAGTAAAGAGACCGACGTTAGTTACCAAGAGCAATGATGGTACTGAAGAAGGTCATAGCGATGCTAAGGAGCAGGTTGGCATCGATGGCCACAGAAGTCATGTTACTCAGTCCTCCCCCCGGTGAGCAAGCGGCCAAGATGATACCAATGGCGTGGTCCGCGGACAGATCGAAGATGATGCACATGACGAAGGCAGTCTGTTAGTAAGGAAGAGTAATAGACCCTTTGCATTACCAGCAGCCATCTTGGGGGTGTTTTCTGTTACTCTCATTGTGCACAAAGGGTCTAATCGTGTGTTTAGAGGATTTCAATCACGTGGTTTGTGACAGTCAGCGTTCAATTTAGGGACCGTCCATAAAGTACGTAAGCACGAAATGCCGACTTTCAGACCCTCCTCCACCCTGTACGCATGGCGTACGTAGTGGCTCCACCCCCTCCCCCGTAGGCATACGCATGCCACAATTCCGGAAGATACTGCCGATCTTTTAGTACCTTGCAGTTTACTGATAATGGGCGTTGGCATGGGAAGATAAATGGTGGGGTCGAGGGTGGAGATTTCGACGTACAAAAGCTAATTCTGGTAGTTAATTGAAAGTGGATTGGTACGACATATGTATATGACAGTGCTTTGTACGGTACGCACTGGCTTGAACCCCCTCTGTACTCATGGTAAACGCAGCGGCACCAACGGGCGGCCCCTTGTGCTTGCAAATGTGCACGCCTTCGAAGTCTCTCCATATTCTAGTATGTGTAACTGCCATGAGAATATATCAAAATGTATGTGCCTCCATACGGACATGGTACGCTTTCTGAAATGCCTTCGCCCGTCTTGTTACGTCAAGTGAAAAACCTCTATCCACGCGTGAGGAGGCCGTGCAAACACGTTTCAGGCAAATAGCTAAGCTGAATGCACAGTAACGGCATGATAGTGTCTATGAGCTTCATTTCCTATGACATTAGACATTTCCAGCCTGCCACAGGATATATTTTTCTTATCATAAATCGTGAAGCCTAGGCATGAAAACAATTTCAAAACAAATCATTTCTTGCTGAATTTTACAGCGTCTATATAACTTATTTCAAGTTTGATAGCCTTTCCTCGTTTCCTTCTGAATTGCACTTCTTAATTTCCTTTAAACTATAACGATTGGAGGTATGTTCACATTTTCAATAGATTGTTTTCCTGTGAACTTAAATCCATGCATTTCCAGATCCCTTACGAGTGGCATGATGATAAACTGGCTGAAGAATCCAATGACCACGCCGAAGGGTCGTTTCAAGATCTTCTTAAGCGGGGCCCACTCTAACTCACAGCCCATGATGCCCGTCACCATGGCGCCCAATACCAGCATGACCGTGCCAAAGGCCAAGTCGAAAGCTCTGTTGACGAAAGAAATCGACATGAAAGTTTGACCGTCGATCTTGGGTAAGAGTTGAAGTGTTTCGATCCTGGCTACCCTTTAAGACAGATTTCCCCGCTGTAAAGAGATATCACCCACACTGATTGAAACAAAATTAATCTTTCTAGTTTTGGGACATGGTACTGTGAGTCTGAAAGTATCTCCTTTGAAAACAGCGAATTGAAAAGTTGTTAAAAGTGAATTGTAACATAGACGTTTATAGTACTTGTCTTGCGTATAAATCCAGGGTGGATGGAGGATATGTCCCTCTTTGGGGGAGCAGGGGATATGAGCCATAGGTCATATGATGGTCATAGGTCATCCCCCTAAGTTTCTGTGTCAAGCAAAAATAAAAAGTTTAATGATATATCCCAAATATAATCAATAAAAGACATATTAAAGTGTAGTAAAATAGATAACTGAATAACAGATCAGCGTAAGATTTAGTATTTCTTTCAGAGAAGATAGACGGGCGGGTTACAGGGTTATGCATGCACATGTTTAAAGATACTTTTCAGAACTTGGATGAAGTTTTTCGACAATCTGAATTATGTTCGGCCATTCCAGTTACAACATCGATCTTGGGAGCCAACCATAAATTCATATTAAGCTCATAATAACAGGTTTTGTTGACAATAGAAAATAAGTATATTGGCATACATTTTCTGTTAAACTTAATATGATATAACGATAACACCTGGAAATTTCACAGCAACAGAAAAATGCACGGAACCTATGAAACGCTATTTCATTTGAGGGAGTGGGGTAGCTAAGGGACTATGCGAATGGGTATGTGTCACATATGTGCCCTATTTAGCCCCTCTACCCAACGCTCACCAGCCATCTTCAATCCCCCACTCGCTAACACAGCTTAAATTTACACCACTGAAAGGGGAACCACTGGAAGTGGTTTGACAATTAGTTATTTACCCGCATGTCCACACCTTTACAAAAGTGTTTATTTTTTTTTCAATGAACTTTTCCACTTTCATTTTATGTGCAGAGTCACCTTTGCCCATAACTTTGCTCAGTCGGAATAGCTCGTAATTCAATGCCCCTGGCCCCCTGCTCGCAAGGTTGTTCAGCTATGTACGCAGACAGACGCAATTCAAGCCGTCTAGAGGCCCCTACTCAAACGCATGCACTTTTGGTGCAAAAGCTTAGCCCATGTCATTCGATCGCTGGCGATGGTACGAATTCCGCCTTGAATAAAATCTACCAGCGGACACGCGCGTCACGAGTATCCAGGGACAACAATACATCCCCAGCAGGTGCGGAGCAGATCAAGGTTTATGACAGGGTTGAGAGAGAAAAACATGGGCTTCTGATTTCTGCCTGATTGGATTATGGATAAGCGAAAAAATTCAGGAGAAAATATCGTAAAGCTTTAGTCTATAAATGTCTGATGTTGGCTCGGTGAAACATTGTGATTTGTAAATACCAAATACCTCACTTCGGTGGTCATGCATAAGAAGGCTTATTCGCTAGGGTCGCATTGCAGGTACTTTACTAAACAAGTACTAAAGTTAATGGTGATTTCGATGACAATTTTACCGTTAAGCCCATGCAAAATAAATACACAAGACGGTTTGGCAAAATTTGACCTTGACCTTGTGAACTTTGTTTCCATGAAGGTAGTTGTTGGGCACATAAATACGCACGTAAGCGCATTTGTCTGGAAGTCTGTGGTCTGTTAATGAACATTTCGTGTTTCCTAATTTCTTCTTGGCATCAAATTTGCTTGTTTGGGAAATTTCAGCCTTCGGGGGAAATGCTCAGTGCCTGGGGTTTACAGTGGGAGCGCTGGAACTTCCACATGGTGAAGGCCGTCCTTGTATGATGAACTTGTTTACTATAGTGGTGATCGGAAACCATCCGTTTGGCAATTACCCCCCAGCTGGTCCGTCCTGCTGAGCGAATGTCATTCATAACGATCCCGTACCGGTAGGGGTCACAATGAACTTAAGCGGTGGCTTGTTGATCGAGCATTACCCAGAATGTCACCGCCACCCAGCATATTCCTGAGCTGAGGAGGACTGCTGGTCCATCACCAGCTGTTTCTCACTGTTTGTAGAGAGGGAGTGGACCTTCGAATATAATTATAGTATTTGACATCTGTGCTGATTTTTTTTTTTTTTTTTAGTATTGAACACAACTGCGAAATCGCCTATCTTGCGAGGTTGCGACGTCCCTTCAGGGTCACCATACCTGTCTATGGAGATTTACCGCAATCAGTCTGTAAACAGGTCATGGATTTGTCTTGCATCAGAACGATATAGGCCCAAAAGGATTTTTCTTCCAGCAATCAACCATCCGCGGAACCAAGCCTGTTATGACGGAGTGTTGACCGTTTAACTTTTCTCTAGTGTGAATCCCGCGCGCTGGAGAGGATCCTTCCAAGATGTTTGTGGCTTTTTTACTTGGTCACGCTGATTGCCTTGCTACAAATGCCGCATTATGTCTGCCAAGTGCAAATGATTATGAGCGAAACGATTACAAGCAATTTAAAAAGAATCACGTAGCCTTAAGTTAACCTGAGCAATGAAGCACATTCTGGGTTAAGGGAATCTGAATTGGAAAGGATTTGTTTTAGTTGAAATATATATGGGTATAACCATACTGAGATTTTAAAGTTTGTGCAAAATCTATGAAATCAACGGCGGCTATATACGTGCCTCTTACTTGGTGGTCATTTAATAACTGATGAAGTTTATACAACCCGCTGAAATAGTAGTAGTTTTCATAATAATCTCAGTGAATTTTATAGTAAAGTCTTGAAATCGCTGAGCATTTGCACAGTTAGCTTGTTACTGTATACAATGTATCTATATTGGACCCTTAAAAAGTTCGAACACCCAGGTGTGTTCCCATTATTTCCCTGTGTAAATAATCGATAACATACTTCAAAAATTTGTTTGTCCACCAAGTATCACCAAAGTAAACTTGTTATTAGCAATTGACGACGCCACATATCCTAAAAGTCAAGTCGCAGGCCTTTACTCTGGGTCAGGTCAGCTGTGGGTGAAATAAAAATGGGAATGACCAGTATATTCAAGAAGTTTAGCGGTTGAGGTCTGAGATCATTTTTTATCCTTGGTAATCGCAAAATGAGTGTTTAATTTCCTTCAGGGATTCTGAGGTCCTGCCATGTTGGGAACGGCTTTGAATGCGTGCTCAATAGGGCAAATACAACGATGGCCGCAAACGGTCGTAAATCTTGACTGAGTTTTATTTGCTCATTGAGTCGATGGGTGCAGGGAAGTTAACATGTTTTATGTAAACGTGGCAAGTCTGTGACAGGGTTACTGGCATCTTACTTAATTGGGCTGAGTAAATTTGAATAATTCACTAGTCGAATATTTGACCTTCAATTCTTTGGAATATCCGAATATTCAGTCGTACAGGTCGGCAGATTGTTGATGAACAAACCCTTTTATACAATCAGTTGCAATAACGGACGCAATTGTACATTATAATCAATATAATAGCTTCTCACGTCCAGGAGTATCTCCTGCCACGATTTTGCAAGATTTAAGAGACGAACAATACTTCTTACCCTGTTGAAAATTTCTGGTCCTTTTAAATTGTTTAATTAATAATTTACGTTTTGAATCGTCGTAAGATTTCTATCGCTTTTCATTTAAATCTGCTTGAAACAGGCCTCCATAGTGCAATTTTTCTCATTTCAACTAACAAAGAAAATTCCCTTTTCCTTTCATGCATTTTGCATTTGAATATTCAAATTCGGAAAATAGTATTCGAATATTCTATAATCGATCGAACATTCGAATATTCGGCACAGCCCTACTTTTTATACTTCACGACCAGCTTCGGTTGGTTGAGGCAAGGCCAAGAGCGTAAAACAACTTAATTCCTCTGATGGCATTCTTCCTCTGCCCATGGAGGCAGCAGGCCCCGTTGGACGGGTGAGAGGAGACAGCCTATACTCGTTGATATATCATCGATTTTCTGTGGATTAATCTTTGTCAAATTTGGAAGCAAGGTCATAAGGTACATAATTCCCACGAGAGCCTCTGGCGGCGGTATCGCACTCGCACACAGATGGTGGGCGCGCGTAACATTCCTCCTTGACTAGGGTGTTAAGGCTTGCCACAGAGCGCCCACACACCCAAACGCGCGTGTGAGTGTAGTGCCACCGAGGTAATTGCGACTCCTCGTATAAGCACACAAATAATGACTTTTTATGAGAAGAATAATAAAAAAAAATCATGTGATGGCAGATGAAATGCTCGATCCACGAGACGAAGCCGAGTGGAACCAAACGTTTCATCTGTCACCAATGAAATTATTCTTAACATCGCACGAATGTGAAATAGTCATTATTTCTTTCTGACAATACCGGCATAAATTCTCTTCTTTTGGAAGAACAAATAGATCCCGCTCGGAAATTAAAACGCCCGTCATTTTGCGAAACCAATTCGTGCCCGACGCGCCAGCGACTGTACTGGGCAATGTTAGACTGGTTTCCCTCTTTACATTATTTTCCTTTTTCTTATATACTGTGAATGAAATATAGGAAATGGGGCGGGAATCAGGCGAGTGAACATTCAATGAGTACCGTTGAATAGAACGAATAATGCAATGCCGTGTGATCAACGATCCACCAAACAGATGACGGGCATTTATTCAGATATTGTATAATATGGAAAAGATGTTTTCAGATTTCGATTCTGGGATATGGATTGCAGTGGAGTAGACTAAATTTTACTTTTCGCTTGACTTACGTTGGTATCCGCATGTTAAGAACGTCAACATCCTTTGCGATAGCAGTCATCACGGGATCTAGCACCATTTCGCCGTCCACTTCCCGGTACAGCTTGAAGCTCAGCGTGGTCTTACCGAAGCGGTGGCCGATAAGGGTGAAATTACTTGCTAAGGGTGTGACATCGTCCAAACGTAGGTCTTTAAGACGCCTCATGAGCTTTGCGTTTAATCCCCCTTCTTCGAACGTTTCAAAGTCTTCCTCGTTATCGTCTGGATTAACGTCGCCCTTGGCATCACTGTCTTCTTGCCCGAAAGCATCGTAGGAGAAGGCATCCAGAAGAGTCAAATTGAAAAACATATCCGATGAGAGATTTCCAGGCACTGTGCTGGAAATCTCTACCCAGCCGTCCTCGCCGATCTCGCCCACTGCCGTGTCGCTGGACGAGATGTGCAGGGTGTAATTCTCCAGAAACCGGGGAAAGGCAAACACCACCTCCCTGGTGGTGAAGTACTCCACGAAAAGTGGCATCCTCTCCATGAAGGCGATGACCGAGGGGAGATACGAGATGAGCGGGGACTCCGTGGTTAGGAGTGGGGTGCCAGTCACCATTTGTTCGGTAGGCTCTCTGGGCTCGGCTGGTGCCACACCGATGCCTATCGAGGTCAGGGCAAAAAATGCCGCCAAGAAAAGCAGGGTCATGCTGTATTCCAGAACTAAACAATTCAACAAAATGAATTCAACACCATCCACCTCATGGATGATGTAAAGTAATAAACAACGCTTTAGTTCGGGATCACTTTGATATACGAGCTCTTGTTGTATGTGGTTATAAGCATCGCTTTACAAAACGAAATTTCTAAACTCCACGCTAATGAAACGTTCATTCAACTGCACTGGTTTTGCGCGTAGACTCATCAGTACTGATAAGTTCTGCTTGCTCTGCTAATTTGTGCAAAATGCGTTTTATCTCCAAAGAGAATCTCCAGTTGAAACCGCTCAGCTTCCAAAGTACATAGCCTGATCTGAACTGTTCATTCAGTCGGGTAGCCATGACCATCGTGGCGTGTAAGGCAGTGTGTAACGCGGTTGGTTTTTAAATACTTGTCGCAGCCGGCCAACGGAATCCACGCACACCTACATGAATGCAGTCGGTGACGAACTCTCGACCAACCACGGGCTAGATGACAGTGGGAACAGGTGTTCCATGAGCCCCACAGAGTGACAATGGTGCGCTGGGTTGAAAGTACGCACGCAATTTGCCCAAGTAAAAATTCGTATATACTGTGAGCACAGGGCTTGAGGGATTTCCTGGCCTGGAGTAAACGGACTCCGATTGTTTAACTTCAGTCATTATCAACTGTTTCTCGCATTCCCAAATTTATTATAAGACTTTTGCAGTAACCTTTAAAGCATTAAGAAAATGGATGGGGCTTTTTGGGAACCAAACGCTTTAGCTAAACGCAATGGTGCACCTACGAGTTGTCGTGCTTACTTTTCGTAATTTACTCTTTTGGCGAAAGTATGAAGAGTATGATCTACCACGTTAATCTGTGTCACAGTTGTGTGGGAAGACCTTTTTGATCAGTCCAACATTAGCCCAGAAGCCACAGATGCTGGTGCCATCTAGAAGCGCATGCGCGTAAAATTCCCATTTCAATGTAAAGATCTTATGATGAGCTGAGCTTGGCTTTAGTATTGTGTATTTTTCATTTCTGCTGAAGAAGATTTCAAAAAGTGGAATTTCAGACACCCCTATTTCAATGATTTTAACTTTCTCCAATAGAGTCATTCGAAATTTCCTCAAATTTGCATGTGGAAAATCATTTATTCATTTTGAGATTTCTCCACAAATGAAAAGTTAAGGACTTCTCTCTGCTGCTTGGTATACCAAATATGGTTGCATGTGGAAGATTTCTTGACAGGTGACTTTTGAGATAATGTTTCGCGCCATTTGTCTAGCGTCTCCATACTTGTGTTGCAGCATGCATTCATACGAGCATGGGTGTGTGTTTAGTGGATGTGCGCCCAATCCAGCTCCACCACTGGTCAGTCGTTGACAACAGTTCGACTTCAGGCCATTTCATTTCCAAATAGCCTTGAATTACACTGGAAATTTTGTGATCCAATTAGTGGTGGTAGCTGGGTTTTTGTACAATTACAAGATCGACCGATGACACTTCATAAGGTCATACTCAAGGGCAGATGGGGGTGGCAACGGGGGCATGCCTGCGCCCCCCCCAAAAGGACGAGAATTTTTAATCAATCAGAGTGAAAATAATAGGTGCTTACAAGGAGGGTGTTTTGTATGGACAGAGCCACTTTGTTCAGGAAATTGTTTCTAAGCTGCTTCTTAATACGGGCAATTCACAATAGTGCGCCACCAAAAGTGTGTAACACGTTGGCCAATCATAATTTGTCGACCCTTCTCAAACGCGCAAACTCTTGGTGGCGCACTATTGTGAAACGGCTGTATTGTGACTAGTCCAGTTAATGCATATTAAGTGCACCAGGGACGCTGCTTGTGCTTTTGTCCCCCCCCCCATAGTTCTGGGTCTGGCCGTGGTCATACTTTCACAACACCGTGCCTTTATGTGTGTCTATGTATGTTTTACAGTATATGCACGTGTTTGTAGGAGTACGATTTTGCATGCATTTTATTGACGCCAACAAGATGTCTCGAATACGGGCATTTCACAATAGTGCGTCTCCAGGCCAAGGCTCTGCAACGCGTTGGCCAATCTGGCCATTTCCTTTGCGTTTGACAGCTGCTACTACACTGTTTTCAGTATGTCATTAACATTAAAATTACCCCTACCCAGAAACAAACTCGGTGGAGTAGTAAATGAACTCTTCAACTTGAAGCCATTTAAAACAACCTAACAATTAATGAAAAACGGAAAATGATGCAATCTATTGACAGCATGGTTTCATTGTGTTTGTTTTGTTTTGATGGACCGTCCTCTGTGCTGGATTCCAGGTAATCAGACATGGCTTGCGAGATGCTGCTTATGAGGCCCTGAAGAGCTAAAATGAAAAGTGCAGTACGCAATTATTTCATTGGTACAGACACATATTAACAGCCAGCATAAGCAGTTAGCTCTCAGTAAATAGTCTTTGCTAATGCAAAATATTATCAGGCACACCTGCTGGACTGCAACAGCTGGACTGCTGCGTAACAGCGCGCAGAAGCGTTGCGTCCGCGCGCAACTTAATAAACAAAGACATTCTTTGTCAACTTGGTATTTTTGAATCGTTCCGTCTTATTCTGTGTAACGGTACAAGTCTGCAAAAAGAAAACCTTCAGGTAAATATAGCCCAGGTGGACTCCCTGACCGTAGTACGTTACGGAGGGGTGCAATACCGGGCGAAAAATTTTGTAACTAAAATTTGCAACATTTCTACCTTTTCCAAGGAGCCAATTAAACTTCTGTAACTCCTATGCGTCCTCATCTCCACGTCTGGTGGGTTAAGAAATTCGACACATCACCACCAAAGACAAAAACGGGAAAATAACGTCGGATGTAACGTTAACTCTTGCCATTGTTGTGGAGTGTTTTCAGCCGTTCTCCAGTGCAGTACACGCACGCACATCGAAACTACATGTTCTGACTGGAACCAGCGACACTGAAGTCTAAACATTGATCTCCATTATATAGACTGGAGAGGACATCGCGTCCAAAACGCGTCCCGCGAATGCGTATTTTCAGGAGGGTAAATAACGAGCGTTGCGAATTTCGTTGCGTCTACTTTCAAATTGAGTTTTATCAAAAACTGGTTGAGGTTTTTGTGCTTTAATCGTCAGATTTCGAAGAAAAACTGAACTCTGCACTTGGAATGGAAAAATTTGGAAAGAATAATAATTGAGCAGTGAATTACCGGAGATCAATGCCAAGTTTGGAAGAAGGAACAGAAGGAAATGTGAGTCGCACTTTTCTGGTTTCAAAAAGTTTCTCAAGTTGTATTTTATAATGCTTAACTTTAAGCCGTACAGTCCTAGTAAGAAATTTACGACAGTCTATCTAGCCTATCAGGCTTTGTATATGAAACTTCACTATCTCGAAGTTGGGACCGTCTGAAATGTTACTTATTGGCAAAAGTGGTTTCAGAAACCGAATGACTAATTTGTCGTTTATTTTCCCCAAATTTCAACAGAAAAATCTCCAAGACAGCCATGATTTGTGTTTGTCGGATCTAAAGACGCACTGAACCCAAATCGTGTGACAGACGATGTGATAATTATGAGTGACAGAATTCTTCTTCAGTGCAGAGATGTAACCAAATTTGTGGTGGAATTCTCAAAGTTTTACACACTGAACAAATCACGATTGAACGGACCCAAAATGAAAGTATTGCTAAAGCAAGACGGTCGACAATAGGTGTAAAATAATGAATTAAAAACAAACACACACAAAAACAGGTTAACATTTTCGCTTTCGAGTGGGTTAGTTAATAAGAAAATGGTCAGTTATTTCCGGAAATGATATTCTTGCATTTGTTGTTGACTTGTTTTGGGGAGGTAGGCCGAGGACTCAGCCATCATCCCACGAGAAAAAGGTTATGTTGACCAGAAATGTACAACATACAGCATCACATTACCCTCCTGAAGCGCCGCCATTGTTCGGCCGCGCATTTTGTGCACAAACAATGCACGATGTCCTTTCCAGTCTATATAATGGATATCAATGAGTCTAAACGATCCACTGGTTTCGAAAACGCTCACCGCACAACGGCACGGTGGTTCTAAGCCGCGAGTACCATTAATCTCCATGCCGAGTACACACAACATCGGGCCGGGGGCGAGGCTGTGGCGTGCGTTGGTGACAGTTGGTCTTGTTACCTGCACGCAAGCTGAGTCTACTACGGTCAGTATGGGAAATTTAAAATTCACGATTTGTACAAATTCTGGTCATTTTTGAGCATGTATTATGTGTTAACGGGTGGACTTAAAAAAAAACAGACAAAAGATGTCCACAAAATTCGATAGAAGTTAAGTGTCGAGGGGAGAGGGTATTATCTAGCAAGGCACACTTCTGTTGCTAACAATTTACTAATATGTGTTGATTTGTTCCATTTTAAAAGTTATACCGAAAATATTTTTTAAAGATGGAGAACTTTTCCAGAAAGCGCTGGCTAGATAATTTTTTTCAAGTTAATAAACTAGACTGATATGAGAGTCAAAAACGACGATTAACAATCTCTTGGGCCTGAATTTAAAAACGAAAAATCACCTACTCCGAGTAAAAACTCCGACATAGTCTGGCTATCTGACCATTGCTCTAAAATCCAACCTGTCACTGCCAATGACCAATTCAGTCTAATTACTGTATGTTTAGTTTATGAATAAAAAAAGGAAAGGCCGATCAACAGCACGATTTGTGTGTGATCGCTGCTTACCGCAGGTGCGCGCGCCAGTACTGCCTCTGAATACTGTGTTCCCCTCAGTATAGAAAATGATCGCTCTCGCCTGTTCATCACGATCATCATGCTCGCAATGTAATCCTCTTTTTTATTCCTCAATTATCAAGATTAGTTATTGTTTCATTTTAAGAAAAATCAGATCTCTACAATATTGTTTATTTATACATCTTCAACCAATGAAACTCTATGAACAAATTAAATATGTTAAATACTTCAAAGAGAGATCGTTGATGAACTTCTTGCCATACAACTACAAGAACCCTGCACATAGGCCTACAAAGCCTTCTACACTAACTGAGGTAATTCTTTTAAAATAGCAGCTTGTGTTGCAAAATTATGTTTATAAGCCGTAATTTAAAGCAGAACAAATATGAACATTTTAGCGGTAACCAATAGTGGGTTCATTGGTCAGTCTGAAAAAAAGCAACTGCATTTTATATCGGCTTGACGGCACGCGGGTTAAAGCCGGGTACCAGTCACGGCCTCCGTGTAACAGGCGAGCAACAGACCCTCACTGGAAATCGCACACGCGTAGTGTGCGCCCGCAGCTCGGATTCCTGTACTGTACGTGCGTGCACTTTACAACTAGACTCGAGAACGGATGCATATGTCTACAAAAGTAGTAATATGCGAAGGAGAGTTCCAGATCAATCACTTTTCCTCCTTTACCTCATCGACCCCCTGAATACCACATCGACTTTTTCCAAACCTCCCCAAAACCACCCTAACCCCCCCTCTCCCAAGACTTCCTCCTTTCCTGGGACTTCCCCCTACTTCCCTCGGCTCCCCTGGGCTAACAAGGCTCAAAATATTCATGGGAGTTCCCCCTCTCGGAAAATGAAAAAACTTCTCACCCTCTTTGTCGCCCCGGAAAAAGAAAAAACCTCACTCACCCTGAATCGGTAGAATGAGGCTTCCAGAAAAAATGAAATAAAATTATAATTACCTTTATATAAATAAGGACATGAATACTCAAACTAATTCACAACGTCTCCCTGTGTTATCAGAGTTTAATTGAATTAAAAAAAAACGTTTTTATCCAACTTTGTCAAACAACATAATATAAACTTACCCCATCTCAAGGTCGTCGACACACGAAGCCTGGATTAATACGAACGATTCAAGCGAGTCAACAGCAATTTAAAAATCTCGCACGGCAATCATATCGTAAACTTTTACAGGTAGTACACGACAATGACATACCCTTTGAATCCACAGGCGCATACAGCAACGTACTACGGGAAGATCTCATCACCGCGATTAAAACCTACACTAAACCGGAAGCAATTGAAGAGGTAGACATTCGAAACGCCCGACGCGTTCAAGGTAACCACCGAAAGTGGGAATTGAAGCCCTTCGCCAACGACCTAGTTCACTTTTTCGACTTTTACAAAAAGTATATCGAAGGTAAAATGTTAGGCCAATTTCACGAGATAGGAACGTACAAGTTGCAAACTGCAATAAAGGTTCAATTTAAAATAGGAAAACCCGGAGTTGAAACCAAAATCGGCGTTTTCACGTTTACGATTTCTGAACGAGAGGTCCAAAACTCGTTAAAACAACCAAGAGCAAAACAGATAACAGACGTCAAAACACACGAACAACGAGGCTCAGGCTGGGTATTTGATAAAGTGGTCGCGTTTTACGTCAATGTGGTGTATTATAATCCAGTAGGAGCGACTTACATTCCACTTCCCAAAGAATTGGCGGTCAAAACAGCGATTATTAACGTACAAAACAAAAAAGATCAAGAATGCATTCGCTGGGCTTTGAGAGCGGCTTTAAGATTATATTCAGACAACGTCAAACCTCAGCTAGCAACTAACCCAAATTATAACTTAAACAACGAACGAACTTCAACGTAAATAACAGACGAAGGTTTAAACTTCACAAACGTGGACTTTCCCACACCTATATCGCAGATTCCATGCATCAAATCGCAAAACAACTTAGCAATTAACGTATTTGGTTACACGGGGAAAGACAGTGTCTATATACTTGACAAAACTAAACACATAAGCGAGCCAATCACTTTACTTTCTTTTAACTGAGGTGAAACAGCCAATTACTGTTGGATTAAAAGTTTCTCTCGGGTTATAGGTGATATCAACAATCACAACGGTAAATCATATCGGTGTTTCAATTGCTTGTCTCACTTTCAAACAGAAAAAGACTAAACAAACACTAAGAAGATTGCCAAGGAATGGACACAGCGCCTTGCAATGTCGTACTCCCCGAAACATTATCAAATTTGAAAACTACAAAAATAAACAAGACGCTCCGTTTGTTATCTACGCACATTTCGAATCTGTTTTAGAGCATCTTCTATCAGAACCATTAAACACGATTAAAACACAAATTCATAAACCATGCGGCTATTCTTACGCAGTCGTGCGATGTGACGGTGTATGTACAGTCGCAAAACATACCGAGGGCAAGACGCAACCATTCATTTCGTAGAATAACTATCGCGAGAAGTTCACACGATTAACAAAACATTTGCTGATCCAAAGCCTCTCGTTTGGACATCCGAGCTACGGAAACGCCACAATGCGTCTAACATCTGCTGGCTCTGTGAAAAACCGATCTATCCTACCTAATAATCACAGTGTCCATGTCCTATCCCAGCCGAGCTAAAAAACGAAAACCCAAAAGATAGCCTTTAGGTTCATAAACGACCGTGGTTACATCGACTACAACTGTATGAACTGTGAGAAACCTATCAACAAGTTTAGAAAAGTTCGTGAACATTGCCACGTAACGGGAAAACACCGTCGCCCAGCACACGCCAATTGCAATCTTAAACTCCGAGTCGTGCCCAAGCAAACGTCTATTCTGCTCGTGCTACACAACTTGGAAAAATACGACGAGCATTTAATCATGCAGGGCGCTCACGCGTTCAACGGTAGTAAAATCAACATCATCGCCCAAAACCCTGAGAATTACATTTCGTTTCATTTTGGTCAACTTAGACTCTTCGACTCGTTTCACTTTATGGCTGCTTCACCCGATCGATTGGTCAAAAACTGCTCCCCAGACGATTTTAAGTCACGGCGCGAAAGATTTCCAAACAACACAGACTTGCTTTTAGAGAAAGGGGTATACCCAAACGAATACATAGATTCTTTTGATCGATTTGAAGAAACCAGCCTACCTCCTCGAGACGCATTTTATAGCTCGTTGAAGTAGCAGACCGTAAGCGAAGAATAACATACGCGAGCTCAGCATGTATGGTAAACGTTTGACTGTCGGGATCTTTACGTCGAAACAGACACGTTGTTACTTGTCTGTGTATTTGAAAACTTTTGGAAAGTCTGCAAAACGAATATGGTTTAGACCCGGCCAATTATTACACGTCGCCGGGTTTGTCGTGAGACGCGCTATTGAAATATTCTGACGTTCAACTCGAGCTGTTGACATGACAGACATCGACAAGCATCTCTTTTTCGAACAGGCAAAACGAGCGTTGGGGCAAAACGTTACGCTAAAGCCAACAACCCTGGTTTAAAAGACTACGAGCCAGATAAACCGACGTCTCACATAATGTACCTCGATGCAAATAATTTGTACAGCTGGGCCATGAGTCAACCGTTACCCATCGAAAAATTTCAGTGGTTGAAAGCCTTAGATAAATTTACCCCGAGTGCATCGTGAAGCTTTCACCTTATGCCACAAAGGGCTATATGCTCGAAGTCGCGCTCGATTATCCTAACCACTTACACGACCAACATAACGACTTTCCCCTGGCACCTGAAAACATTTCAACCCCGAGTTAATGGCTGTGAGACTACCAAAAGGACTTCATAGAAAACGGAGAAAAAACTTCGTCCGTAGACAAGCTCGTAGCGGCGCTTTCGACTAAACGCAAATATGTGGTTGCGAATGGGTATTTACTTCAGACTGTGAAAACAAAGAAGAAACCCACTGCAACCCTCAACTTGGTTTTTACGCAACTAAATTTAAAATGGTTAAACTTGACAAAGGAAAACGGTAAAATTATAACACCTTTACCTATTCCTTAGGAGGTTACTCGGTGTCTTCTGGTACCACTTGAAGTTCTTCTCTGACGAAACTCCGCTTGGGACCCCCGAGCAAATAATACAACGTTGGCCCTGTTTTCACCTTTTTGCCCCGGACTCGTTTAAACTGATTCGTGCGCTTTTCAATTTGCTATCCGTCGGCGCTCCAAATTGGATCGGTTGCCCTTTTAACAGTACCGCCGTCTTGCTCACCTGAGTAATATAGATACCTAACAACCGCGTCTGTGGGTAATTCAATTTCTGTTCTTTTGGAGACTGGTGCAGCCGGTGCTTGGTTTACCAGATCTAACTTGATAGCTGCTGCGGGCTTTTGTCGATTAGTCTAGTCTTTTCTTCGCTTTTATAACCTGAGGTAAACGTTTGACCCATTCCACGTTACGTTCACCAACGTTTAATATTTCCTGCGCATATTGATGACCAAACAACCGTTCGGCTAAAGTCCTAATGAATCGTTCGACCATTCCCTGCGACCGATAAACACCCGGTCCACCCACTTGAATTTTAACGTTGTTTCTGACCAACTGGTCCTTAAACTCGCCTTTAAATTCCGATCCCGAATCGACCATGACAAATTTAGGCCAAGTCAAAGGCGATCGGCCGTATATCCGTTTCACGGTGATAAACACTTGTTCAGCCGTTTTACTGGTCAACGATTCAGCTTCTTTATATCTACACCCAACGTCGACCACAGTTAACGCGTATTTATAAGTTTCACGGTTTACTGATCCCACGGTAAATATAGCACGTCTATCTGATGCGCGTAATTGCTGCTGTTGGGCGTCTAGTCCGGTGCCATGTGCCATTACGCTTGCCATTGTTTGTGCCTGCGCGCCTAGTAACGCATAAACTTGAGCTCTAATCGATTCCTTTACTTTTTTGACGCCTACGTCTGTAAGTTTACTCTTTTTAGGGATAACGTCGAGCCAAGACAATTTAACTGCGTCAGACTGTTTAATCCAAGACACGGTATAGGTGCTCGCGTGACCCGAGCCCTCCCATCCAAAGCCCATGTAAGTGGAGCTCACATACTTACCGTTGGGCACGTGTAAGTCGTGTGAGTCATAGTTTTTGGCCTGGGACCGGGACGTATCCATTATCGTAATAGTAAGCAGTTCCTAATCCGTTGGACAAAGTGTTGCGTGTTTGTTCAAACGACTAACTTGAATCTACGTTAAACAACAGGCAAGTGTCTGTAAATTTCCGATGGTCGTAATTATTGTGCAACGCGTCAAATATGTCGTCGCTCGGTAGAGGCATGACGCAGTCGTAAAAGATTTTTCCTACTGTGTAGTACACGTGAAAATTAAACGATGCCGATACATATGGATTCTGGTTAGATAGTAAATCGGAACCTGCCTCACAGGCTGTTGATAAAACGACATAGGATCTGTAACCCAACGGTTGACGGCTTCGTCTGCTTTGAGGATAAACGGGGAATACGGCAGAAAAGTAATAGTCTTTACTGACCACGATCGATAATTGACTAAAGTTGGCGCCCATCTGTTTTATGATAAACCAGTTTTAAAAAGCAGGTGCGGTGGGTTTCACTTGTTCTTGATAGGCAGGAGGCAGTTCCTTGTATTGGACAGACTTGGTTAAAGTTATTCGCCAAGGTTTTTCATAGGGTCTTTTTTTTATAAACTGCTGTCCTTTCGTTGACCAATGTTTCCTCCTTTGCTTGCACTTGACAGTCAAGTTCTTCTTTGCTTGTCATGTTGTTTTCTTGTAAGTTGGTCGTTGTGTTTGCGCGAATCTTTTCCTTCATATCGGGAAATTTCCTAAGTTCGGACAAAATCAAAACAACTTCTTCTTGGAACACGTCACCGTCTTCGATTGCGTGAGAGACGTATTTGTCGACGGTGTTTAGCTTGGCGCCTGCAAGCATGCGGATTTGGTCGTGCTTTTTGGTTTTGTGAGACAACCTGCGACTGGCGTATTTCATCAACGCATATGCTCCGAATGCATGGCTATGCCCTCCATCACTTACCTGATGGGTGCTGCTACTGCTCCCAATAGCGTGGGGATTCCTATATGTTGCACCCAATGCTTCGACTCCGTATTCCACGTAATCTATCGCCGTTAATAGCCGTTTGATCTTTTTGTAAGAAGTATCTCTGGCTTCGCGCTCTCGTAAGATTTGTCTGAGGATGTCCTCGATCTTTTGAAGGCGGTAAACTTTGGTTTCGTTTGCTTCAGTGGCTTTTGATGATCTGTCTGGTAATTCTAGCGTAGGGTATATGTTTGACTACATGTCTTTTTATTATTTAAAAAACGTCTAGCTCGAGTAAAATTGTACCGTCTTTATTGTTAATGACTTCTCCTCGCTTGTTTCTTAATGAAAATTCAAAACTCGTTATTTGATTGTTTACAAGTGGTTTAACAATAGTTTTGCTCGGTTCTAACGCGCTATAATACATATGAAGGTTGCCCGTTAAAATAAAAATGATTATTTATTTCTCAACAGTGTATCCAAAGTTCCTTTAAAGGGTTTGAGTTTATTTTCCCCTTGTAAATAACGTTTGGAACGAGTCTACCTCTCGGCAAATTTAGCAGCCTGCTGACTTCTTTGCCTATCCGCAATTTCAGTATTAAATCCGTTATCATAATTGTCACTAAGTTTGACTTCTCATGAACTTTAAACTCACACCCAGAATAGCGTTTAATATAAAATCAAACCAATCCACGTTATAAAACACCGGAGGAATGACTACACTCCTGCGTTCATCACCTTGCAAAAAATCTGTGGGAGTTTCTCTCTTGTGTAACCGATGCGTCACTGGGGCGTTAGAACTAGAGGCCACAATATAAAGACCGTCTGTGTCGTTAGATTTAACGGCTCTAATGGTTCTCGTTCTTTCTTCGCTGTCGTCGCTTAAAAATCCGTCTGGAATAAATTCTAAAGCGACACGACGGGCTTCTTCATAGTTATCGATTTATTTTGAGCTATAAAAACTAGATAAGCTATTGCATAATCGTCCTCGTCACCAAATCTTATATGTTCTCTATTCAAATGTGGATCTCTTCACATTTTTAGTTGCTCGTTGAGATCATTTATTTTTTGGGTAATTGAGGCGCTAAATTCTTCTAAATTCCCTGTTTCATAATCTCGAATATAATCTCTTATTACGTCATAAAACAAAATTAAATTGTCAGCCTCTAATTCTGACAACGGCACTGTTAGTTCAAGTGCTTCTTCAGCTATTTCTACAATAACAAATCGTCTGGGAATTTCCCCCGAGTGCTATGTAATCTTTAATGGGTCCGAGAGGCTCTTCTTACCTGGGCTCTCCGGGTATCAGCAGGACTTCCTTCGACTTCAGTTTGCCATTTGATTTCGGTGAATTTTTTTAATGTTGAAGTACCCCGGGTAAAAACTTACTTTTTTGACTTGTACGGCCTTTTAATGGTCAATCCCATCCATTCCTGTTATATGTTATCTGGTATTTGTTATTGGTATTGTATATGTGTATAAATTGTTCTGTTATTAATTTCCCATTACGTTTCCATGTAGTGTATGTTGTAACCCTGTAAGAACAAACCAAAATGGAATTTTCTGTGATTCCTGTAAACTGTGGACCCACCTTAAATGTACCAACCTCGATCTTATTGACTATTATAACTTAACACATAGTTATGAAAATTGATTTTGCCCTATCTGTCTTGATTATATTTTCCCTTTTAATTCCTTGGATTCTGAGGAATTTGCGGCTGCAAATTCAGTCTTGAACTCACATATTCACCAATTTAGTAACGTAGAAAATCTAATTATTCCCTACCTCAACTCCCTCGAACAGCCTCTTGTCGTTGATCCAGATAATCCTTATCAAACTGTAAATCATTCATATGACTTCATATGACAAATTTTGGGGACTTTTTAACTAGTGCTATTCGTACCTCTAAACGTAATTATTATACTAAACAATTCGACAAAGAAAAGGGTAATATTAAAAATACTTGGAAGATAATTAATCATACAGTTCACACTAATTCTAATCCACAAATAAGTACTATTGAGGTAGAAGGTGTCGCTGCTTGCAATCTACACTTGATTACTAATCATTTTAATGAATTTTTCGCCAACATTGGTAAAAACCTCTGCAATAAAATTCCTTCTAATGATCTCAATTATTCTGATTATTTACTTGACCCTCAACCTAATTCTATATTCTTAAGTCCTTCTATTGAGGAAGAAATAATTGATATAGTACATACGTTGCCAAACAAAAAGAGCTCTGGCTTTGGTTTAATTAGTAATTCACTGGTCAAGGAAGTGATCCGGTCAATCTCTAAACCGTTAACCTTTATTATGAACATTTCTATATCGACAGGCACTGTACCAAATGATATCTCCTGCTTATATGGTTTATCAATATTCAAGTGACGAGTGCTCACCCCTCAAATCCGTCCTTCCGGATCGATACTTTACCACTTCAGGAAAATCCTAAAGCATTTGTGCCAGCCCGGCCCTTCCTCTCGTCTGATTGTGTTTATACATGGATTATCATGCAACGACACAACACTGATCACGAAAGAAACGTACACTTAGGACAGAAAAATGAAGCACCACAAAATTCAAGCTGTATTTGTTTTTCTGGGTGTGTTTGTGTGTGTGCACAAATTGATGCAA
>NW_019091416.1:2670306-2692666 GCF_001949145.1 Acanthaster planci
AGGATGTCGTGCTTAAAAAATTGTCAATATAGGCCTGACTGTACTTTGCTTTTTCAAATTCATTTTTGGTTGAAGACCATGGAGCTATTTTCACGGCTGGGCTCCCAGCTTCCCCTGGCCAGCGCGGGCTAAAATAAGTGATACCTAGACTACGTCGAGTCTATTATTGTTAGACAGCCGGCCTCGCGCGGATGGGTTTGTGGCTCTATGGTACATGTACATGTACATGTAGACTGAAGTTAGTACGGCGCTTGTCTCTAGAAAATTTGCCAAAATGCCACTCTCCAAAATCATTCTTCTGCTCTCTTGTGGAATAAACATGTTTTTCACGGTTCATGGTAAGCACAGAGGGATGGATCTAGTGATATCTGCCCGCTGTTTGTAAACTACAAATTGCAGAACGTTATTCAGCCAGCTGGCCTTACCATGCTTACTGATCACTTCGGGTCATCATGTGACTTCAATCATCATGTGGTCGAGAGGGGTGTGATATTTGCATGGGCCGCGTGTACGCGTACTGTGAGGAGGAGATACGAGACGATGGAGTTTTTTCTTTTTTTTTCTTTTCTTTTTTAAGAATTGCACCATCAAAGCCTTTGAGGGAAGAACTCCACATCAGACTATCAGTTTTTAACTGTCATGCAGGCACACATCTATTTATAATTAAATGGCGCCTGTTGTTACATGTTATGTGCAATTAATGTACGTTTCCCTTACTGGTGTGATGTTTAAAAGTGACTAATTCCTCGTTTGACGTTCAACATTTATTGTTAAACGTAAAGTAATTGTTTGACATTATCATTCAGGATGCATATCCCTAAAAGAGATGTAGTGCAAAAAGGACAAAAAAAAAACAAAAAACTGTGCCAACTACATTTTAGTTCAGGGCTTGTTTGACCCTCAAAAACACCATGCCCTAGGTTGCTAGGAGTTGCCACTGATCCGATTCAATTTAATTTTCACGAGGGCCATGGGGTTGGGTTCATTACCATTAGCACCCTGTTCCTGTAATAAGGAAACAAAGTCCACTTTCTCAAACTAATGATTTTGACCAAAAGGAACCATTAGTAAATCCATTACCAAATCCATTAGTCAAATTTCTAACCCGAGTTTGGCAAACAACAACCACTCAGTCAGTCACACCATTTTGTTTTTTGTCTGGTTATCCGACTCGGGCATTTTGGATTCATCAAAACAAACCTCCATCCAGCTCAAGAAATTAGACTACATTTGCTAATATTTTGTTCACAGCTCTTTGGGGCGGTCATGCATTGCTGCCGTTTTACCCAAACATTTCCCTCAAAAACAAAAAGCCCTGTTTTTTTTTCCATTCTGATATGAAAGAGGACATCACCAAAAACTTGTTTAGATACGTTGTTTTAAAAAAAAGTAGAATTTGTTGATTTTGTTCCCTTATAACAGGAACAATGTGCTAAAGGTAATGAACCCCATGGGGTTTGGGTATTTTATTTCAGTTTGGGGAAAGTGTGGTGTGAGGCATTCCCTTTTCTCCACTGACAAGATCTTTGCCCTGGTTGAAATGCAGGCAGTGGGGGTCGCTAAAGTGTACAGAAGCACTTTGAAAAGAAAAAGTTAAAGAGCTGGGGCGTGGAATAGATGTATATTATTTTGATTGACTGAAATAGTTTCGAAGAAACAAACTATATAAAAACTAACCTTTTTCCTCTAATAATCACACTGCGGTAAAAAAAGTTGCCAACATTTCAGGGCTTGTTTGACCCTGAAAAACCTTTTGCCCTTGTGGAAGAGAGTTGTTTGTGTGCATTGTGTACATCATTGTTGAAACGGCGCCTACAGTGTAAATGGAGTACACTGTACATGTGAATGGATGTGCATTGTGGCGGAGTGTGGTGCTTTTGTCCCTTTTGCACTTCATCGCTTTTAGAGGTGTGCATCCTTAATGTCAAATGGTTACAAGTGTATTCAACTTTGCAATATCAAATGGTTACTTGTTCAACACTGAATGTCGAACGTTGAACGAGGAATTAACTTCACATCGGTGTAGGCCTAGGAAGCCAGAGGTGCAGTACCTACAGAGAAAAATTTAGTCTGACTGGGACTCTACAAATTGCTTTTCTTAATGATCACGAAGGATTGCCCGAACATGTTCAAACATGCCAAATGTGAACAGTGCAATTTGTAGAGTCAGATACATGTAGGTTCACTTACAGTAGTTGTGGTGTAAACGCTTGCAGATTACAGACATGGCTTCAAGGCTGTGGGTAGTTTGGTAGGTAAAATGCTTCAATTCCACTTTTTCTTTTGTTAAGTTATTAATATTGTCCTTCATACTGATTACTAGAAAATGCCCAAATCAGACTCAGCACTAGTGTATCTTATTGTATCAGGTGAGGTCACGAATGGGACTGCTTACTATGATAACCAGCACCGGCGCTACTATGTCAAATGTGGCCAGTTGGACAAAGGTGACGGATCCCTAGCCTACGGAACCTTCAACGACACCTCCGATAAGACGGGATGGGGTGTCCTGAATGTCAAATTCAGCAACCCCTCCGTGGATTTCCAGGAGGACCTGACACGGATGACTGCTGCCGGTGTGATGGAAGGAATTCTTACCGGAGAGTGAGTTTCAAATGCCTTTAGATCCAAACTGGGCTGATTTAACAATTGTGTTAATTATTATGCATGTAATTTGCAAGCTTTAAAGGTCAGGAATTGTTTATTTTTATTTACTTTATTGCACTTTTCCACTGGCTATTAAACCAAAAATTCAATACATTGTAAAATGTAACCAAAAAATTGAAGTTAAAAACATAAAACAATTGACATGGCACAACAACAAACAGATGATGGATGCAAAAAAGAATATGCTTAAAAAGCCAGTGAATGGCGCGATGGAACAGGTGACCAGCACCTCTACAGAGCCATCCTACCACATGACGACCCACCTCCCACAAAAAACAGGTAATAGGGGAAAGAGCAATGAAGCATTGCTCAATAAGTTCAAGGTATGGTTCAGATACTAGAATTTGGTCTAAACACCTTGCAGACAGTAGATCTGAACTGACTTGAAAGACAGACACATGTATTATCACTCAAAATGCCTTGAGTGAGACTTAAATTCTTGGGTTTACAGCTCCACCTCCATTTGAGATGCCTCCCTCAATCTGTAAAGGTGGATGCCCCTCCCCCTTCACTGGATCCACTGCTGGATTGTAACCTTGAAAGAACCAACCATCATTCAACACCGTAACGAAGCACATGTACACGTACATGTACATGTATGTAGAATTTGGGTGATACACTTTTGAAAGTGATTAAAGATTTAGATTATCGTATGTTTACAAAGCTGAAGTGAGTTAAGAGACATGGGAAATGTAATTTTTTTGACAGAATCTTGAAGTTTGCAGTGCTTCAGAGCTTGACAAACTGAATGAAGTAAAGAGTTGTCCAGTTCTTTGTCGTCTGTTTGTGTAATAATAAACTAGCCTTGTGTACCGTTGACTCGTAACAAGGGCTCATGTTGTGCTCGTGGACAAAGTTTAAAAGGAAGTCATACTTTTCAAGAACATTTTATTACATTTTTTCCTCTTGTTAATCTTTCTGCAGACGAATTCACCAAAACTACATCAACTATGCCCAGACCTTCCTGGCCGGTAAGCCGGCATTTGAAGCCAAGCTGATGGCCTTTCTCATGGAGCAGAATTTGTGGATGCGAGAGATGATCTCTAAGAATCCAAACGATCCATTTTGGCAAGGGTTGTCCCTGGTGGCAGCGCAGTTGGACGGGCTCGTCATCGGTTACAATATGGTATCCTGCCAGAACAAGGTACGGGGTACCTTATATTGGATATTCTAGAAGACTGTCTGATACCTAATCTGCCATGCTCTGCCGTTTTTAAAACTTTGCTTGTTTTGGTTTGTTACACTTCCATTGCAAAAACATTCCAAAACTATTTCTTGGATTTTCTGTTGTGGTTTTTCCATGCTTTGCTGGATGCCTTGCAAAACCAATTTTCATATTTTACTATTATTTGTCTCAGACTGTTGTTTCGTGGTTTTCCAATTACACTGTTGCCAGACTCTGCCTAATCTGGACTTGTCTGCGATGTTGTTCTTAAATGGCATTGGTGATATCCTAGACCTGCAGCATGTCCTGAACCAGTCAAGTTTTCCTGACATCCAGAAGGCAACGCCTGATGAGCTGCAGAAATTTTTCCGAATGAGTGGGCACTGTTCAGTTCTTATCAAGGTATGTACATGTTAGGCAGTAATATAAAACTCAGAACACGCTGCTTTACATGAGGATTAAGAATTTTATTCAGATAGACATCCAGGACATTGAAATTGGGGATTTTTGCTGCAATTGAAAAACTGTCTTCTATTGTTCCCCCTTGAAATAGAATTTGCACGGAAAATCAACAAACTTTGAGTTACTGCTTACTCCTTTTTGACCTTGGTAATGATAAACTTGAATCCTTAACAATTCCAAGAACTCAGATCTGACAGTGTGATTGCTACTGTTTTCTGAATGACATGACCCCATGTAAAACAGTGGAAGGGTTTGAAGTATTGTTCTGGAAGATGGGCTCATGAACTAGATGTATATTGTGCGTTGTGTGAATTGGAATTTGTGTTGCAGAGAAAAAGATGACATGCGCATTTGGGATTAAGAGTCCCTGTTAGGAAAAGAGAGACTGGATTTCACAGGATTTCAAGTGGTTTAGAGTGGAATTGAAAGGGTCCAAGCAATGCAATTTTAAAATAAATCCTTGAAAATGTATCTGTGCATTCTGTCTTAACACCAAATTTTCAGTGTTCGTTTTCAGTTTTACCAAATTTTCAGTGTTCGTTTTCAGTTTTACCAAATTTTCAGTGTTCGTTTTCAGTTTTACCAAATTTTTAGTGTTTGTTTTCAGTTTTACCAAATTTTCAGTGTTCTTTTATGCCATTTAAAGGGTTCTATGGAACATTTTGTATTTTTAAGATTAAACAAATCTGCATATGAATGAGCAAATGTGTAATGTTATCCAAGGGAAGAGATCCTAAATATTTGTTGTTTCAGCAAAATGAATTGTCAAGACTGTGCATATTTTGCTGTCTTAAAAGTTCCTTTCCTTGGTGATTTGTTCTTGTTTCACGTCTGTGGGCCAGGAAGCAAAGTTTTGTCAAAAATATCTACCCTAGTTAGCAAATTTTGGGTTCACAAGCTGAGCTGAAATTTCTTCCTAATGAACAGTGTCTATCTGGAATGACATCAGCACCGTCATTTATCATGGATACAAATTGTCTTATTAAAAGATATATATGTCAAATAGCTTTCATACATTTGAGAAGGGTTGACAGTGGTGCAAAGTTCTATTGAGGGAAAAACCATCATCACATGTACCCCACAGATTGGAAGATTAACTGTGAAATGATAGATTGAAATGGATAATTTGCATATACATTTATACTTGTACTAATGTACATGTACAGTGTACATATGTACACCTGGTTGAACAAAAACAGTTTTCCTCAAATTTCACAACTTCACTCATTCCTACCAACTTTTTTTTCATGAGGACAGACAAGATGGGCCTCTACTTAATGTACTGTACATAGTGTATGCCTCAAATAAGAACACCCAGAGACATACACTACATGTGTGAGTCATATATATATATTTACAAAATAATCAAAATTTTACATACTCCAACCCTAATATTTAGTGCCACATATTTGGGTGGGTGGGTCACATCTCATAGATGAAGTGTACCACTTCCTGGAGTGTTTTTGAACGACCGGGGGGGGGACAGATGTACATGTACCAGTAAATTTTCACAAAATGATTTTTCAGAAATATTGATATGTTGAACCATAAAAAATGTCTCTGAGTATTTTCAATAGAAGTACACACTATTAACATTAAGTTTGTACACGTACATATACCAGTAAATTTTCAAAAAATGATTTTTCAGAAATATTAATATGTTGAACCATAAAAAATGTCTCTTGAGTATTTTCAATTGAACAGTACACACTATTAACATTAAGTTTAAATACAGTTTGTCTGACCTCATAAAGAAAAAGTCGGCAAAACTATTTCAAGCAGCAAGAAATTATAGAAAACTGTTTTCTACAAAGTGTATGTAAACTTTTGCCCTAACTGTTAAGTGTGAGCTCCAGCCATGAGTCCTTGACACAGTTATTGGCAAAATGTCAATGTATATTCACAAAGGTGTGCTTTAAACAGAAAACCTGACGCTGCCTCTTTGTCTGCCGGCTTAGTGGCTACTGCGGTTGAATGACCGATGTTGACTGGAAATGTGGTGACAGAGTTCCAGTAATGCAAAGTTGAGAGAATTGGCTGTGTTGGTGCTGTTCAGGGTTTCAGGATTCAGCAGAGCCAATTCAAAAGAACCATTTGTTTCTTGTACTTGTCTGCTTCTAATTTTTATCACGTTTTGTTTACATTACCTGAAACGGATCCCCAACATCCAACAATTGTGGAGGCCTATTTTTTTTTTTCATTTCGCTAGAGGGAAAAGGGGAATTCGGTAGATTTGATCATTGGACCAGAGGTTACTGTGCTGCAACATGACTTATGTGTATATTCTCCTTTTGGTTGTTTACAAGTTACGTGTATACCAGACTTAATTAAAGTTGTCTTAAGATGTTGCCTTATTTTAGTTGTCTTATGGAGTGCATCTAATGAAGTGGACAGTGCTTTTATAGAGCTATGATAACAAGAAGAATAATGTTAATAATAATACAGAATATTTATAATGTGCTGATATCCGGCAAGAATTGATGCGCATAGTTTAGCACAAACTTTATCGAAGTAAAATAACCAGAAATAACACAACAACCCTTCAACAAGTCAGTTGTAAGAGAAACTATCGAAAGGGTTACTAGGGTAGACGCACATGTACATGTATGTACAAGTACAACTTGCATACGTGTATATGGCGAGTATACATTTAGCACTGCACTTCCATAAAAAATGGTTGACTTAAGACATGTTAATCCCAGGTGGAATGAATTGCGCCGAAAACGAGCCAAAATTAAATGAAATCAACCTTGTAAACAAGTTGTTGCTCAACTCATGCTAACATGTGCCCAACATCTCTAGTACTTGACTAGTCTGGAATAAAGTGAACATGAAAGACAATAAATCATTCAACATATTTGTGGGGAAACCATCTTTCCACAGAAGAGTGCTTGGATTCCCCGTTAAGTCACAGGAGTCAGTTCATTGAACTTGGCAAGTTATTTGCAGTCACAGGTGGCCATCATGAGAGGGACTGGTTTCTTCAGGTGTAAAGCAGGTGCTGAATCGTTCTGCATATTTCATTTTCTTTTGGCTTGATATCCTGTTGTTTATGTGAAGTCCAAATATTTTCTTTATTTAAAGGATTAAAGAAACAAACTACTAGTGTGTAAACAATCTTGTCTTTGGCTTTTAAGCAGACTTTTTGTAGCCCTGGTTTTGAGTCTCATTGAATAGACCCAGAACTAATTGTCCTGGTCAGAGAAGCATACATGTAGCTCTCACAGAACAACATGAAATCCAGGTGTCTTTATTCTCAGACTCGGCAAAGCTTCTCACAATCAGACAGGGAGCTGACTGAGGAAAATTCTCCGGCATGATAACAAGTTTGATAACAAGTTTTAGTTTCAAGTTTCACAACCTCATTTCAAAGAAATACCATTCCTTGAAAAAAGATCAACTTGTGGGTACATTTAATACCCTCAAACCCCCCCCCTTTGGTCCAATGTGAACTTGGACCAAATTTTATCAATGGGCCAACTGGCCTTCAAGTTGATGACCATCTGGTACCGGGTAGTTGATTCACTGACCACTACAATGGTACAAAAATGTGCTTCCTGTTTAACTACAGCATGTCCATAAAATTTTAATCTTATACACTGCAAACAGTATCCTAACCCAGATGCAAGGTACAATTGAGCTTCCAGACTTTGCTGTGATCTTCTGGATGCAAAAGTACAAAACATACCAAAAGACATAATTTCCTGTACTCTCTGCTGTATCAAATTTGAACTGGCTAGCCCTATCCCCAAAACTCGGTGGGTAAGTGGTCAGACATCTGCAAAAAGTCTGTGGGTGTTTTTCTGCGTGGGCTATCAATCCTATCAACACTGGGTAAACAGTACTTGTGAAATTAAATTGTTGATAGATTCATTTATTGATCAGTGGAATTATTGATGGAATGATTGATTGATTTTCAAGTATATATTAAGAATATGAAGATGCTAGTCAGGTTCTTTGTTTCACACTGGCTGACAAAATTTATTGCAGAGAACATCAATTTGCCCGCCCATATAGCTTAATAAATGCTGAATCTGTGGTTTAGGTGCAATGGTAGTAGTTGTGGTAGATGTTGTGGTAGAGGTTGTGGTAGAGGTATGTGGTCGTGGTAGTTGTGGTAACCGGTGGTACACATATGTGCATGTAGTTGTGCCAGTGGTGGTGTTGTAGTGGTTGTGGTAGTTGTTGTGGTAATGATGATGCACATATGCATGTAGTTGTTGTGACAGTGGTCGTGTTGTGGTTGTGGTAGAGGGATGTGGTAGCTACTGTAGTAGTTATGGTAATGATGGTACATATGTGCATGTAGTTGTGAAAGTGGTCATGTTGAAGTGGTTGTGGTAGAGGTATGTGGTAGTTGTAACGATGGTATGTGCATATAGTTGTTGTGACAGTGGTCATGTTGTAGTGGTTGTCAGTGTTTTCTACTCAAGTCACTGACTTGGACTTGAGTCGCTTGAGTCGTTTTTTTCGTAATTGAGCTTGACTTAGAAAAATTTGACTTGAGACCTGACTACATTTGGGAAAAATGACCTGGTTACAACACTGGTAGTTGTGGTATGGTAGTAGCAGTGGTAGCTGTTGTAATTGTTGTGGTAGTGGTAGATGTGGTATAGTGCCAGTCCTGCTTTAAATTTTATAATGCTTTATACCAAGTCATAAAGCGCTTTAAAGAGGAAAAGAATATTAAAGATGAAACATTAAAAAACTAAATAAAACTGCACTGAAATACTGAACATTACAAGACATCAAATTTGGAAAAGGAATATAAAAATCAAAGAAGACTTATCCTGAAAAACATACTAAGCTAACTGTAAAATCCAAGGATGCAAAGCAACTCTGAAGGCAGAAACTGACATTATATCTGTCAATGCAATCACATCATCTGCAAGAACCTACTCAGTATAGAAAGATAAAAAATGCAGAGTCTGACTAAATTGTCATAAATAAAACTGAAAACAGCCACAACAGCAGAGGTCTAAAAGTGAAAAAAAGGTATGATATGTTTCAAGTAGAAATTTGGGAAAAGGCAACCAACCTTGAAGGCCTACATCTTAATACTGGGAGCCCGAAGAAACCCAGTCTACGTTATTCTCAAGATTAATCCAGAGGAAATTTTTCCATCACATCAGGTCCAGGGAGACATAGAATGTTTGCATCGGGTTCATGTGCAGCAAGCCTAGTTGGCACATTTTCCAAGCATTTATAGCCCATGTGGAGCACTGCAAATCCCACCTTGTCTTGTTTTGACAATTTTAGAATGGAATTTGGTTAGTTTCCTCTGATTGAGTCATAAACTATCCAAATGCCTTTCCTCCTTGCAAGTTCAATGACTTTGAAAGACTCCCGGAGTACATAGAGTGTCATGAATGTTCACGGTCACCCACTGAGCCTCGGCACAAGGGAGACACAGCGTGACTCGTTGACATACATGTTCAAAGAATGCCCCTTGGAGATGATTTTTCAATATAAAGTTATGTTTCTCATTTCATCGCTTAACTTGAAATGTAGCATGGGAGTATTTTCGTTCAGTCAAAGATTGGGAAACTTTGAGTATCTTATCACTTGAACTCTTATTAAAGAACCACTTTGCCATGAAATAAATTCCTCAGGGTTGTTATGAGGAAATACCTAGGCCTCATGAGACTAATCCTGCCAGGGATTCTTCCCCAGGATCAATTTTTAATGACCCAACTCTGTACTCCTGGTGAAGAGGATTAGGTTAAACACTGTAGGCCTTTTAGCACACTTTCTTGACACCTACACATGTAATAGTATCTGTTGGCAACAGGATGTTAACTGTGAGTTCATAGACAAATCATCCTCAGTGTGATGAACTCACGTTGAAAATCCAGGGCCAGTGGTACATTTGTGAGCTTTTAAGAGATTAAAATGGTCATGAATATTGCTTCACCCTTGCAGTGTATACGTCCAGCCCATGATTAGTTAGTGTCTCTGAACCCAATCTGCTGTGAGCAAAGGTATGTACATTCAATCTGAATGGAATTCTATACCATTTTATGTAGGCTCTGCCTGGCTTTGAGGACCTATTCATGTCACATTCAGCCTGGTTTTTCTACAACAGCATGCTGCGCATCTACAAGCACTACAACTTTGAGCTTGCATTCCGCGGTGCCAGTGCAAAGGCCATGTCATTTTCCAGTTATCCAGGTGAGGTAAAGCGTGGATTTTAAATGAATGTTAAATGGACCATGCTATACCCATGATTTTATCTCCATATGGCACAACTGTCATTATCTGTGTACTTAATTTGTGATCTTTTAAGGCACTGTTTAAAGATCACACTAGATTTAGATTACAAGTATTATTCCAAATTACCTCCAACCTGAGCTATGAAGCTTGTGGTGGTGAAGGTGGCAAGTTGTACAGCACCATGCAGAAACATCTCTTGTGAGTATGTGTGGTTCTGAAAAAAACTGCGGGATACTCTGTGTTTCTCCTGATACTGTCCGAAACATCGAGTACCATCTGGTTCTTTTTCGAACCGCAGGGGGGTTGTAATAACTTTTATAAATAGACGTATAGACTAGTTAGACATGACAAAGATAAGATTCTCAAAACTGCTGTGGAGATATTGGCTACATGTCTGTATACTCTCAACACTAAATATCCTCCCTCACTAGCAAAGACAAGACGGGCTAATGGGAAGTTTTCCAATCATGCTCAAGCTGAAGGTGGTTGTGCATGCTTGGTGCAGCTCAACCAAGTGTGTATAGGAGCCTGGTACCTTCAGAGATGTCGTTACTATCTAAAAACACAGCATCTCTTGCTGTGGCAAGGAGCACATACGAGCTTTGTTGCCAGGTAATTTAACAGTGATGTTTATCTGAGGGGCCTTACAGTTCTACGGTCCAGAGGAAAAGTTTAATGCCGTCACTGAATTTGCAAAATTAAGCTTTTCAGGCACCAGGTAGAAATGAGAAAATCTTATTATTTTTTACCTTATAAGGTATGTTGGAATCCTTGGATGACTTCTACATTCTCGGTAGTGACATGCTGATGTTGCAGACAACAAACAACATCTTTAACCAAACCCTGTACAAGATGGTGAAGCTGGAGTCTCTGTTGGCATGGCAACGGGTTCGGGTGGCCAACCTGATGGCAGGCAGTGGGGCGGAGTGGGGAAAACTCGTGGCCAGATACAACTCAGGTGAGTCATTATGCTAGCTGTCAGTGTCTCTTTATAATTATTGCAATACTTTTGTATATACTGGTAGTTAAATGAAAACAGGGCTCTTTTGTGGAACAGTGGCATTGTGTAGGACCAACACATCGCTTGGACACACTAGTCCGCATGCACTAGTACATGCAGCATAAATTTGAGTGACGCCCTGATAACAGTATCGGATGGGTCCAATGCTGGCTTAGCCTCTGCCTTGATTATACACTACAGGTATTTAGGGATTATTGTTGCGGGGGTCTGCCAAAAAAGGTGCCATTTCCAAAGTGAGCAAATCAATAATACATTTTGTTCCATCTATTGATTTTCACTTTGTGTATTTTTTTTGTATTACAATATGAAGATATATCCACTCAAAATAGAAATGTAATAACTTTGGACTCCTAGTTAATGTGCTCTTGGGTGGGCACCTCTGGGTATTTCATTATATAGTCTTCCATTATTATGCCTGCAAGGTTCCTGGGGTGGAGTATGATTAAGAACAATCATAAATACCTCAGACAGTCTCCCTATTCAACAATGTGGAACTTAACTGTGTATTAACAGTTGATAATGCCCGCTGAGAAGTGATGCCTACTATGTAAATCCTGGATACGAGACAGTTTATGCCATCTGCGCCATGCGTGCGGCAAGTCTATGTATGGAGATTCTTCTGGACAATTTGCACAAGGAGAATACCATAAAATGGACGGGGTGTTTGGGAAAATGAAAGTAAAATTCTACAACAGAATTATTGGAAATCTGTCAATTAGAACAATTAGACAATTAGAATCTGAAATTCGAGTCTGCATATCCGTAGCCATTTTGACTCATCAGGCTTGTCTTATAATGTCTGTTCTTGGCTTGTGATGTTAGAGAATACATGTAATTGTACTCCCCTGGCTAATGCTCCTGGGTAGAGAGATGTATGTGAATTCAGGTTAAGTGCATGGCAGCCATTGTGCATGTAATATGGCAAGTAGCTTCACCCTTAACCTGCTGATCGTGGAGTCAAACTCTAACCTGACAAAGGCCAAACTTAATTTGTTCAGGTATAATTCATGCATCTAGAGCTTGGTCTGAGCTTTTGCTGGTTGCAAATATGTGGGCTTACATCAATTAGAACTGGGCTGACAATTCGTACAGCACTCTACTCTGGAACTCTGGAAGCCTGTGTTGGACATGACCACGATGACCTTGCAAAACCATCATGTGCAGGTTAAACAGTGATGGAACTTGGGGCACTACAATATAACTTCTGCATCTGCTCCATGTACTCTAGTAAAACCTGAACTTGTAAATCAAATCTAATTTCAGGCACCTACAACAATCAGTACATGGTTGTAGACAGAAAGCGCATATCGGGGGAACTCCAGGATGGGACGCTGACCGTAGTAGAGCAAATCCCAGGGCTGGTGGTGTCTGAGGACCAAACAGCTATTCTCAGAGCAGGTGTGTGGACCTGATTTAGTTCCTTCAGTTATCAGACTAATGTCAGAGGTCTTTAAGTATGATTGTAATCCTACCTGCCATTCATTGGCTGCTCTGGAACAACGCCTATTTCTACATGACCAATTTCTGGCTTGGCTGCTGAGTTGACACACACAACACATCAAATGCAGTTTGTAACAGTCAACGCGGTCAGTAACAGTCAGTCTTACAGACATTTCTCATATTGTGAGAGACATGCCTCAGCTTCCTGTCAGACACAAAATACCTGAACAGCTAACAACATATAGTGACATGCTAGTACTCCGTGCCATAAATGAACTGGAGCTGAATTTATTTGACTTGATGCTGGGACATCAGATTTAATGCCGAGACATCAGATTTGATGTCCAACTAATTGACCACTTGCTGACGTTTTTTGTCTCATCTTCTTTGTATAGTACTGTTTTAATTCATTGTTTTTTTTCAATGTATGAGTCTGAGAGTCGATCTTCACCAAAGACTTTCATTGTTGCAGAGGCTGGCAAAAATATCAAATTTGGTCATTGATTTACCGGAACTAGACCAAGATGGCCAATAAAACTTCCAACAGTCTGACAAATTGTACTGTTTCAGTTTGTCATGTCTGTACATGTGGGTTGTCATGGTAGGGTTTCTGTGGAAATTAATCCACAGCTGCCATCAAAATAGGTCAGATTTGGACACCATCTGTTCAACATTGTTCAATCCTTTCTGCTGCCATACAGGTTACTGGCCCTCGTACAATGTACCTTTCTATGAGATCATCTATGACATGAGTGGCTACCCAATGATGGAGAAGAAGATGGGGGATTTTTTCTCATATCAGCTGACAGTACGAGCTGAGATTTTCCGGCGTGACCAAGGCACTGTCACGGACATGAAGTCAATGATGGCCATCATGCGATACAACGGTGTGCAGTCATAGTGTTTGTTTCATTAGAAATTTTGTCTGCCAAGAAATTCAAATGTCTGCAGGAAGTTTTCAGGTGGCACAAAGGCCAAAAACGTGGCAAGATCTTCATTACAAGACATTTACAGTATCGTTGTATTTGAGTCTTTCTAGTCCAGCACGGAAGTCAGTCCTAGTAGATTGTGGTTATTTAGACAAAAAAACTCATGGCTAACATGTCAATAAAGTTTACCATGAATAGTAGTTCTGAAAATCCTCTCTGTTGAATTTCGGCATCATCCTACAGGTGTGCCAAAATCATGAATAAAGATGAAGTACGGGAGATGTAACATACAAGATGCTTACCATACACGTAGAAAGTTGCCCCCTTCTGAGGATGTATTTGTACATTTGGAAGTTTTGAGCAAGCTACTTTTTGACAATTTTTTGCAGACTACCTTCATGATACTTACTCGAAAAAGGATCCGAGTTCGTCTATCTGCTCTCGTTTTGACCTCAGAGCCACTGATCCCTTTGCTGGGGGCTGCACAGATACCAAGGTGAGGCCAACCAATTTGGAACTGAATTGGACTGTTGACAGAATTTTGTGTCGTGGAGCTTTTGATTTCATGGTTGTGTTTTGCCTTCCTCCTCTGTAATTTAAAAATACATGTACATTGTTTGCCTAGTGCTTGGACTGCCCTGAAAGCTAGAGAAAAACTTCCAGATTTGCTAGCATGACACGAAGCTACCACCCTCGATACATGTGCAGTACCTGTGGTCCCAACAAATTGACCTCTCAGTACCTAGTTTGACAGGATCAGCTGCCTGGTTTGAACCAGACACAAAACATATGCATGTACTAGCAAGTTAGGAGGATGTAAACCTGAATAGTGTGGGAAAATCTTGTTCAAGGAGTACCGAATGCATGCAAACTGTGCCTTGCAATATGTTCATTCATAGCTTTTTGTTGGGGACATATAAATTTGTGTGGGATGTGTGGTCTAGCAGTTAGGGCTTGACACTTCCAACCATGGTCAGGGGGTTCGAGTCCAACAACGGGGCACATGTTCAGAGCCCTGGATCACTTCACTGTCAGTCTGCTCTCTCCACCAAGGAGTACTCATGAGGGCAAGAGGGTTATTGTTGCTTAATAAATGGGTACCTGTGAAGGCAGAGGGGTTGATTTTTAAATAGATACCCATAAGAACACAGGGGCTTATTCTTGTTGATTGGGTACCCGTAAGGAGAAGAGAGGGTTATTGTGGTTAGATAGGTACCTGTGAGGGCAGAGAGGGTTATTGGAGTTGGATAGCAAGATAAATAGCACCTGCGATGGTTTGAGAAATTTTATTTTTTCTTGAGCCAGTAAGCAGGCATAATAATGTCCTATGTATAGTAGGACAGTAAGCCCAATAGTATTGTGCATGTATATATGCATGTGCATTATATTTATCTTCATTATTTTGCTCATTTGGGGAGAGGGTTCCCACCCTCCCACTAGGTTTAACCAACATCCTTTGAACCCTGACAGAAGTCAAGGAAGTGTCTTGGAACATCAACCTATCACAAAGAGAACTTGGATTCCACTGTGTAATGACATTTTTGAAGGAGATGCGACTGTTGGCCAGTTTGAGCTGTATTCAACCAGCAAGATATGGGAGGGAGGGGTACCCCCCATGTGTCCAATTCCTGTACAAACCCTCGAGTATTGTTACCTAGCACATCCCTCCAGATGTCTGTAAAGAATTCCTGAGATTCCACTCAAATAGTGACCAACATAAAGATGGGGGAGCTGTCCCTCCCATATCCTGGTTCATGTGGGATTGTAAGCTTGGCTAGCCAGTATGGCCTTTCTTAATCCACAAGGTGGCACTGTCTTCAGTTTGCAGTCCTCGTACCTGTACCTCAGTTACCTCCTTTTGCAATTTATCTTAAGCACTAATCTAAGCATAAATTGCCTGGGGTTGAAGTCCCCTGGAGTCTTATTTCACAATTGTCTTTCTGATTCACCTGAAGGGTAGTCCAATCAGCCGGTGCACTAACCCTGCTCAGAATGCCAATGTCAGCTTGAATTTTCGCTCCTGCGGAAAGTCTGTAAAACTCCCTAAAAGCCAGCACACACCCTCAGAGTTAACGCTAGCACATTTCCTCATCGGGATTACCCACTCACTCTCATCCTCGCCATGCTATCGGTTCCGCAGGTTACCAATCTACAGATGGCTAAGACTATGTCTGCATGGGCTATCAGTGGTCCCACCACTAGTCACGGCCTTCCGGTCTTCAAGTGGACCAGCAGATTCAATAATTCCCACGTCGGCCTCCCGGAATCCTACGACTTCCCATTCGTGCTTATGGAACCAAGTTTATGAAGGATGCCCTCAGTTCTTGACAGGTCTGCTCAGACTTGTGAAATCCAAACACCTGTTTGACCTCTGAAGTTTTACTGTAATTAAGCACTTTTGAAATACCCAACGTAATCAGTTTAAAGATTTTACTTTGGGAAGAGGTTGCTTTTCATACATTTGTACTATGAAACTGCAGAATGAATTTCCAAAGATTCTCATTCCATTACAAATAGACATTAGTTTGGAAATGTGGGAGTTAAATGTGAAAAATGAATGATTTTGATATCAAGTGTGTAATTCCAACATCACTGAACTTGGAACATTTGTATCGGATATGGGCTTGTTTCCTACTGGAATTAAGTCGCGTAACTTGCGCATACTATCTGAATACCCTCTACATTGACAAGCTTTATCCATGTGAATCCTTTCCTCATGCCAAATTTAAATGGGTAGTACACTGTATACATTTTAAAATGAAAAAAAAATTGTCTATTTGTAAATTTAAAATTGGTATCACGAACATGCTAGAACGTCTTGAACTGCAATCAAGAACAGTACTGTAATTTTCAGAAAAACTGAATACATGTATATTGAACACACTCTCTGTGTTGTGAATTGTGAAATATTGTTTACAACAAAATATTTTATGTATTACAATTATGGCTGAAATACAAATCGTTAGTAAACCTGTTTTGTTTGCAACAAACCACAAAACATGAAACGAGAAGTTGAAATTCTCAACACAACTTTAAGAAAACACTGATACAGACTCATTGAATTAAAATCGTTTTCTTTATATCATATTCTAAGTCTCATTTTAACCATAGAAACTTTAAAATTACACAAAGTTGTACACAAAGTTGTTTATACGAAACAAACTAATGTCTAACAATTGAAGAGAACCTCAAACAATAAAGAAGTGTACATGGCAGTTTGGAATACTTACAACCTTCAATAGTGTGAAAAACTTTTTTATTACATTTTTATTTTTATAACTCTCTTGGGAGGTGTGTGTGTGTAGGGGGGACTAGTAAGGAGAAAATGTCCTTGACATGGTCCTGCCAACCTCTTTCAAGAACTTTTTATTTTACATGCACAATGTACTTCACAACATTGAAATCCGAGTGTATGTGTCTCAAACAACTGACTTCAAATTACCAGTGCATGTATGTGTGTGGCTTTTCTCGGCTTCCATCCCTAAGATTTGTGGGATCACAAAGCCATTCACACAAATGCAGGAAAACCACAAAAATCAAGTAAACAGAAAAAACACTTTGGAACAAACATTTTTACAAACTTAAAATGGAACATGAAAAACAGGTAACCTTTTTGAACACATACTATCACACAGAATCAGTTTGGGGCTGAATTTACAGAATTTCGGACTTAAATAATAATATTGTTATTCCTTTCTTCAAACCAAAAATATGTGTACATGTACTAGAAATGATGTGACTATTCTTTCGTTTTACAAAAGTACAAAAAAGTAACCCAAACAATTGTGAAATTCCACTTTTGTTGAATACTTGGCCTTTTCAGAGAATTCTTATCCAAATATGTATAAAAATACTTTTTTAAATGCTAAATAAAATGAATAAAATGCTGTAATTCATTAAAGAATTAGGGTATTAAAGGTTAATGTACTTTCGTATTTTTTTCCCATTTTGGTAATCCAAGAATCCATAACCGCCATGTTCAATGCTCTGTTAACACTTCCACAACTTCTTGTTGAAGAATTTGTAGGCTGACATATTGGAATTGCTAAAATAGTGGAACACTAAAAGCTCACGGTGGTAGAATGAAGTTGATACATGTACTCTCATGAAGGTATTAAAGATGAGTTTTTTTTTGACAGAAAGTGATCTTGGTATGTAAAATACCACTTCACAGGACTCAGAAAGTGTTTAATTCCCAAATTTGACTTGTGCCATTGTTGCCTTTACATGTATGAATCCCACCCTCTCCTTGCTGCCAAAAATCAGATTCCAAGGGTTTTATGAAGTTACAGTCACAAATTTGAACATTGAAAAATGAAAGTATTGAGTACACCCAGCATGCTGGTTTTATTCTTTACATTCTGTAACTGGGGAACAATCTTTCAACATCTTCAACATAGTGCAGTTTGGAATGAACTCCGCACTTCTTTAGTCTAATTGAGTAAATTGCATTGTCTAGAACATTCTCTGTATCGGTTTTCAACGTAATTTATTAGTACAGGTTTTTACCATGAGTAATGCAGCACTAGTCACTGCGAGGGAGATTAATGCTGGACGGATCACTGAAAGGCCCAGCCTGGTTGTGCATGTCCACTGCACACACAGCAAAGTGGTAGATGCTGCCCGGCTGAAACATGGTCAGTGTGCATGCCATTGGCAGTGGCAGAGCCCGCACCTCTCCAATCTTCTTCCACAGGCTGGTGCTGGGTGGGGCGTCTGATTCCTGATAGGCGTAGAGGTGGTAGACCTCAATCTGGGGTGCAGCGGCGTCCAGGTTCATATTCCAGGACAGCACAATGCCGTTCTCCACCTTGGTGATATTGAGATCGGGCTTGGGGGGTGAGCTGGTGGTGGGAGGGGGCAGAGCTGGCAGCGGGGCTGGGTGGCTCAGTTTGGTGGCAGAGGTGGGATTTACATTCATGGAAGTAGTAGGGGTAGTTCCCATCAGCTGCTCGAGCTTCTGCTTGCATTGCTGCTGCAAGCCTATGTTCTTGTTTATATCTTCTTTGAGTTGCTTTCTCTGTCTCTGTCCATAAAAATGAAGGCCTTAGTCATGTAAAATCCTCTACAGGTTGTTACTGACAAACCTGACCTATTCACAAGATATTAAAACTAATGAAGCACCCCTTAAAGAATCTCAGCTCTCAAAGGTGTATGGATGGAACATAACGAGGCACCTTTATGGAGGCAACTTGCACTATGGTCAACTGGCAAAAACCAAAATCAAACTCGGGTAGGAAAAGAGCATAAGTACAGTGAAGACATGCCATACCTCATTGTTGCGTTGCTGCATGTCCAATTCTCTTATGCGGTAGGTGGTGCTGCTGTCCTTACTCTGTGCCTTGGCCTGAAGAGCCAGATTTTCCTTCTCCACAATGGCAAGCTGCCTCTGTACAGAGAAAGAGGAACCAAAACGCTACATGAAGATAATTGGATTTGTCTCAACTTCAAAGGGCCGAGACACTGCGCACAAAGGTGAAAAAGGTAATACATTTCTTACCACAGCATTGAAGAATACCAATGCACTTTAGGTTGTAATGATTGGTTACTTACGGGTCCCAGACATGGTGGGACCACCGAACACAACTAAACACTGTCTAATACATGTACTCAGAACAACACTAGCATGACAACTCCAACGTAACTGAATACTCCTGCAATGACAATCTCAATCTTGCCACAGTAAATTTCAAAAACTGACTCACTGCAAACTATTATTTGGATGCAAAAAAACCCATTTGAAAAAATCTTTTGTTAGCTATTCAGTTGAAGTTTCCCTTCTCTTTCACGAAGGTCACACTGGAATTTTCAAAGTTTCCAGGTAACCGAGTGTCTCAAAAATCGGGAATGTTCCCATTCGGTTGGACTGTTACCACTGGAACGCTGGCATTCCATTGGAACGTGCCCGCATCGCAGGCACGTTCCAGACCGTTCTAGGGAGCGTTCCGTTGGGAACGCGGGATCCCGGTGAACCGGTCCTGCAGTTACATTCACAATCAGGAAGAAAGATTTTTGGCATTCATTTCCTTGACCCTGTTCTGAAGGATGGCAGCTCGAACGTAGCATTTTGTGATTTACTCCTCATGAAGGTTAAGTTTTCTCCTGTTTTTCTTTTCCATATTCACCTAGGCATACATGTAGCTTACCATGCAATGACTTTAGAGTGTATCTGGACACCATTAATTTTATTGTGTTAATGTAAACATCTGTAAAGTAGTTAACCTACGCTCGTTTGTCATGGCAGGCTCCGTTTTTGGACATTGACTAAGTAAAGATTTGTACATGGGCGATATGAAGCTATCCGAATGGAGACATTCCGATGGGAATGCGTGTTCCCGTTAGACCGCTCTCACAAGGGAACACCGTTCCGTGTGGAACGTCGCATTCCCAACGGAACGGCTGACCCGATTCCGGAATGAGAACACTGCGTTCCAATGAGAACGTTCCGATCGTTCCGAATTTAGAGACGCTCTCTAAATAATGCATACTATCACATCTTTGAAACATCTTACACCAATGATTATCAACAGAGAGGGGTGCAAACAAGCAAATGCTGTCCATCAGGACTGCTACTCACAGTGAGATCCATAATGGTGCTCTGTGCTTTCTGAGCAGTCTGTTGAATTGTAGCTCGCTGCTTCTGGATATGGTTGCTGTGCAGTTTTTGATTTTGCTGTGAGAAAACACAGTTGGAGTTATATTGAAAACCAACAAACTAAAGGGTTGTCTACAATTTAAATTTTGCTTAAATACTGCAACTGGGAACTAGCAAGAATACATCAATGTCGCCACATAAAGTAGTGCAACAGAACCAAACCAAAAATTATCAAACATGGCACTTTCAAGCCGAACCAAACCGAACTGGTCGGTTCGAACGTTCAGCTTTAATACGGCATAGCAATAATAGTGCACGGAATGCATGCAAAAAATTGATAAAAAAGTTTACAAACCAAAAAGTGGATAACGGTTATGCCACACCTGTTCTCCGCACATGTCTGTGTACACATATCTACATGTATGTTTTGTAAATGTCCATGTACTTGCGTACATATACAGTAAATTTATGATGGCCCCACATCACACGATGGTTATAAAAAGCATGTGGTGAGAATTCACTAATGATCAACCAAGAACATGCAATGTGTGGCATTTCCGCTGCTTAATTTACAATGCTAAATTCTCCCTACATCCTCTTGTGCTTATGTACATGTATATTTAGATGTACATTATGTATGAAGATCTCCAAACACCACACCCTTGCGTTCAATATTAGGCCAATGATGTCATAAAAGATCGTGCAAAATGAATTTTGATTGGTTGCTGATCATAGTTGGACTCATGCTCGATTGAAGGCAACTTCGGAGGAAAACCCCTATTTTGCCAGGTGGAGCAGCACTCCATCATGCTACTGGCTTTGGTGCCCAGGGTGGCTCAACTTGCTTTTTGTTTGGTGAAAGCCATAGTATGTATACACTGTAATGGAATTTTGCCAGATCTCTTAGTTGTTCACAATTTCAACTAACATAATGCTGTTATCTGTTTCAAAAAAGACTGATGCAAAATCGCCTCTTAGGCCATGTGGGTGCTGTTCTGGAAAAGAATGCTGACTTGATACTAAGGTTCTTTGAATATACCGAAGACTTGATACTAAGGTTCTTTGAATATACCGAAGACTTGTTACTAAGGTTCTTTGAATATACCGAAGACTTGATACTAAGGTTCTTTGAATATACCGAAGACTTGATACTAAGGTTCTTTGAATATACCGAAGACTTGATACTAAGGTTCTTTGAATATACTGAAGACTTGATGCTAAGGTTCCTTGAATGTACCGAAGACTTGATACTAAGGTTCTTTGAATATACCGAAGACTGATACTAAGGTTCTTTGAATATACCGAAGACTTGATAATAAGGTTCTTTGAATATACCGAAGACTTGATACTAAGGTTCTTTGAATATACCGAAGACTTGATACTAAGGTTCTTTGAATATACCGAAGACTTGATACTAAGGTTCTTTGAATATACCGAAGACTTGATACTAAGGTTCTTTGAATATACCGAAGACTTGATACTAAGGTTCTTTGAATATACCGAATGCCATAGTTTGGTACATAGTTATTTAGTTGTACACCTGTTTCGTGAAAAACAACGAAAACATGATTTGCTCAAAATCTAATTTGATCTTGTATCCTGTTGTTGGGAAGTTGGAAACTTCCATTTGAGCATGCTGTTTTTTCTGTTTTACATATCCTACAGTCGTTTTGTTGAGTCAAGTGTGGTCCAAACACAACTGCTTTGGTTGGCTAAGGGGACTTTTAACCCCTAAATAAACTTTTGGGAAACAGAAAAATCGAAGGATAGGAGATGGAGAAGGACATTCATTGTTTGTATTAACCCTCCTATGTGGAAGTCACTCTTTGGGTCATTTGGTAAACACCTCAAAGAAGCACAGCTGTGTT